>JABFFJ010000115.1:0-110909 GCA_013623715.1 Fusarium verrucosum
GGCATACATGCATGCATGCATGCTCATCAGCAAGCCTTGTCATCGTCGTATGCCCACCGTCACAGCGCTCGCTTCAGCAATTATTTTCCCTGCAGCTCGTCTAGATCATGTGAGCGGCGATCAAGGTGCCAGAAACATTCCGCAATACCATCCGGTTGTTGCTAATCAATCATGACTTAAGAGGGGACCGCCTCATTCATTCCGAACATATGGGGTGGCTGTCATCGTAATGGGTTCGCTTGACCGATGTCTTTGGTCCCTACCCTCCCTCGTTAGGGGCACCAAAAAGAAAGGCTCAAAAAGCAGGCTGTCGAGGATGGAGAGATCTGTCATCTGATAGGCCGGTTTACTTCAATCTCTCCCACAACATGGAAGTCACAAACACTCGACAGGGATTTGCTGCTCCGCTCATCTGGTACACGCCAGGGCCTCATCAACACTCTGCCCCAGCTCTTCAGATTGACCGAAACATGCATACACAGATGCATCATCAGCACAACGCCATCCAATTGCAGTGATTGAGCACAAATTCTCATCTTCGACTGGCTTTTGGCGACTGTCCTGGGCACAGCAGCCAGATGTCTCGGTTTAATGTCCTCCTCACAAAGCTGGCCACGCATTCCATACCCGCCTGAATCTAGCGCACCACGTCTGCTGCAGGATGGACATCAAGGCTGGCTGGCATGAGATGAAACAGCTTAATTGCAACACATCCGTCAAGCCTGGATGTATAATACCCCTATACAAGGTGTCTTGTGGTCAAGGCGAGCCTGGGTCAGCGATCAGGGTTCGATTCTACGTATCATCCAACTTATGGCTGACCTGCCGCTCATGTCCGTTCACGGCTGGAGTCTCTTCACGTGAAGCAGACTTGACGCGGCTTGCCGGGTTGGGCAGAGTCGTCTCCCTTCAAAACCCTTCCTCCCTTCCTTCGGGCGGGACAGCCCTTGCGGCCCGACGCGCACCTAGAAGCCGCGTGCCCCGTATGGCTCAGACCACCCGGTCCATCCCCAAAAAAAAGCCGCCACCACACTGCGTCAATTTATGTAGGCACTCACTCCATCAATTCATGCAGTCATGATACCTGTCACTTGCTTACCGACAATTGAATCAACAACCTGCATTTGCTGTTAACCTCGCATCGAACTTGCCATGCATGGGTTGTTGCCCTTGGCTCAGACCAACCAGCTCGCCTCACTTTGCAAACCCCGTCGTCATGGATCGGAGCACGCACACAGTCAAGCCCCTCCCCTGCATTTTACCCTGAATATGCTAGCAGACGGTGAGCCTACGAAAATAAGCAATCCAGCGTCAATTGTCTCGGCAATCCAATCGATTCACTCAACTGAAAGCCGCACAGTCTTCTTGCGGTCAGAGGAAATAGCATCGACCGAGCAGCAGAGGGCTTCGCACTTGAGTTTAGCGGTCAGCAACCCAATTATGGCTAAGCATAGCCTGCCAACCACTTGGCACAAACGTGTGGATTTGAGCGTCCTGCAGGCATCCAAGATGCATATCGGCCTGCACGAGCAAGCAAAAGCGTAACATCGTGCAGTGCTGGTCGGTGTTGTTCGACAAGGAGGTCATACATAGACAAACTCTGCACAAATTAGCGAATGGGAAAGTGAAGTGAGGCAGACGGAGGGTTTGGGCGCACACGGCCGGGACGGGAGGACCCTTTTCTGTGAACGGCTCAGGCCATATCCGTTCCTGTTCTCACAAAATCCATTCCATCCCCCAGATGTCCTGTACGAAACGTTTGGGGACTGCTGATAATCTGACGCAACCAACGTGCTGGCCCATCCCACCATGCATGCCGCTGATGACCAGGTTGTTACAACGAAGGAGGCAATCGCAGAACGAACATGAAAATAGGTACTCGGATTCTCTCGTTTGCCTATGTCTTGACTTTTGATGCATGGAGAGAGGGTGGCTGTGGTTTTTCAGCTGATGAGTGTTATGAAATGACTTGATGCTCCACAAATACAAGACACCCCCCATCGAAACAGACTTTCATTGTCCAAAGCTAAAGGAGCCCAAGGGTCGCCGCTCCCGTGCCTTGGACGTGGCTAGGGATAGAAGGACAGATTTCGCCCATGATTGGTTCGCTGTAGGTCACTGGAACAAACGCCGGTGTTGATAGCGCCCAGGTTTCTATTCCGGTTTCCAGAGAACCGGAGCCCCTGCTCCACAGTCAGCGTTCGTGACACGCAACGATCCGGCATCCAGCGATTTGGTGCGGTATGGTGACCAACCAATGGCTGACTCTAACCCCAGGCTTGTCTCGTCGGAGGATTCGACTTGTCGGTCTACCTACTACTTACATATCACCTACGGCTGTCACAGTGCTGTCTAGACTCGTGTGTTTATGAGTTTTTAACCCGGTGCTGTCGGCTCCGCGATCGGGGCCTCGTTCTGCCATCGTTTACACTGCGTTCTCTGAACAATGGATGATGAGACAATCACTGTCCGGTTCATCATCTATCTGCCGCAATTCGTGGGTCTTGCATTGGTGCTGGTTGGTATCAGCCACCAAATCTCCTGTTGATGAGCAATCACTCTTCAATCCCAACGCCATCCAACATCTGAAAATGCCTCTAGCCTGAGCAACATCATCCGAGTATGTACCAAGAAGTGAAGTTTTGGAAGACCATTGGAGCATGCAAGGATTTCTTTTCTTCCCTTTCTCCGCACCACCTCAACGGTACGAATTCTAAGTCCAGCGGACAGCAGGCCAACACGCCAATGAGCTTTCTATCATCAACATTCAGTGTTTCTCTGGCGAGGCATATTGTGCCGTGGAGGGCTGCATCATCATTGTGCAAAAACTTGGACCACAAGGTGTGAAACTGACGAGGGGCAATGTTGAGGGGTCATCGGACATGCATCCATGAGCAGTGTGTCATGACCCGATCTAAAGCGCAGGGCACCCGTTCTATTGGGTTTCTCTAATAGCCGTACTGTGTGCTCTCTCGTGTCTGACTGGTCGCCTCCTCCAAGCCAACTCTGGCGCCAATGAGTGAGCGTGGAGCTGAGCGTCGACCTGCATGAGTCGTGTGGGTGCTCGTCACCTGGTCCCTGTCAGAGAGGGGCACCAACCCGAGAAGATGCCAAAAATCATCGAGGGCATGGGCGATGGACCAAGGATGAACATATGGTCCGCCACTGGTCGATACCTCGTGCGTGTACAGGGTTTTACAGCGCGTTTGGTTGTCAAGCCCGGCGCTATCTTGAGAGTTGCGGGTTGAACCGCACTGCATTTACGGATAGATGCCAGCCAGCCAACTGACGGATCCCTTGTGGGGTGAATGGAAACCGACCTCTATTGCCTCGTGGCTCCAGACCAACAAGTACGGTACATATTCAGTCATTGTCACGACGGCATGCTGTATCACACAAGACATGCATTGGTAAACAAAAGCCAAACTGTGGCATATACCTAGGCCCATCATTTCGTTACAGAAAGTGCTGCCAACACCATCAGATGCAGGGTAGCCTCTGCATAATATATGTACACCGCGATTTGGCCTGTTTCCATACTTACGTGTATTCAAGATGACCCAATGCGAGGGAGTCGCTGTACAACAGTATCGACTCAATGATGCGTCACGCCGAGTTTTTAACTCCGAGACAATCTTTATCATTCCTCTTGGCCTGACAAATATTGCATCCGCTGCCGAACTCATCAAAATACAGGACAGGCTTAGCGAAGCGGATCGCCTCAGTCAATTCGGTTACCGTCATGGCGTGCATCAGATCACTAGAGATCTGAAGCGTGTCGTCTGTGAATAGATCGATCATGGAATGAAGTTACCGGCCTGCTAGGTGGGCGATTCCCGCTTAAATCACCGGAGACTCCAAGTCACTTATCATTGAGTTGGATGAAGCAACACCTAGCAACGAATTGATCGATATCTATGATATCACCACAAGCGGCACGCAATCCTGATATGTAACTACTCACCGCATAGCCGAATCAACTTTTGCTGGGAGGGTCATTTTATCTCGGAGTACGTATGCAGTGCTTCACGCTCGTCGCATTACATGACATGGCCCTATGTTTCTGTGATGGCATACGTAGGTAGATAGCGGTGAGCAAACGCAGCTCGATGGTTTGCCGAAACTGCGTGTCAGCTTGCCGCTTGTCGCGCGGCATGACCTATCTCTCTTCGACCGACCCCGCGTTTATGGAAGGCTAGGAAAGGTGGCATGAGTTATCTGAATCTGTTTGTCTCTACTACAAATATCTGGGTTCCAGAACTCGACGCTTCACTAATGAGTACCACGTCGATACTCATTGGAGGAGGGGGAAGGGCCAAATATGGCGTGCTTTGTGGAATATCAAGTACCGGCTGTGTACTTTCTGCCACCCTAATGCCAGTTTACCGACACCGCTGTCATGTTGCACATGTTGTGGCCCTACCTACCACTCACTGTGCGGCAGAGCCTCTGACTGTACAGTACCCCATGAACGACATCGGCCCTGGAGCTAGAATGGATGGGGGATGGACCCATGGGATCAGAGGCTCGAGGCTCGCTCACTGGCATAATGATCCCAGCGTTTCAGCGTCCCAGAACCCTAGTAAACGAGACCAACGCAGGCCGGACCGTCCCAGGAAACCCAGCGCGATCATTGGCAAGACCTTGGCCTTGCTCCCGCCATCCCGGAAACTCGTCCGTCATGCACCACATCACCCATTTCGTTCCCACGGAGCGGTGTCAGTTTCTTATGAATATCGAGTTAATAGTACACCAATTTACAGTCCGACGCGTCGAGCAGACGAATGTTTCTTCTTCTGTTCATGGTCGGATAATAATCGAAGGTATCTCGGCTCATCCGTTCTCGCTGGCTTCAACAACATTACCATTTGGGCAACGAGGACGCGATATCTATGTCAGTGACAGGGCCAACAATAATTACATAACATAACTGCAAGAGAAACAGGCAAACAAACCACGAACGACTGCACGCAACAGAGGCGGCCAAATTGCATGAATGATACCAAGGGATTTATTCGCATGACAAGGGACACTAACTAATTGCGTCGGCGATTTCCACTATCGTCGCCCAAGGGCTCGAATCCGCCACATCCAGGTCCGTCCACCGAGCGAGCGAGCGAGCAAGCAAGCAAGCAAACACCGAAGCAGCTAGGTCCCACGACTGTTTACCAGGGTTGGGGTTCTTCTCACACTCATACATATGCATGCTTCCAGCTGCCAACATCATCATCATCATCATTCATAGGCATACCCCTTCGAGATCCCACCCAACACATCACATCTGGCACGCCTCGCCTGGCACACTGGTAATGCATCCTGCGGCCGTCTCTGCAACCCGCCGTCGGGAACAAGCGCGGGACCCCAGACCACACAGCGGCCCAATGGCTCAGGGCTCTAGAAACCCCAAGACCATCCGCCCACAGTGCAACGTCCCAGCAGCATCTATTCTTCTGTCCTGTTTCCATTTCAACACGAGGGACGACGGGTTCCAGGAACAACCCCAGCAGCGTGGTACTGGCCCTTGATTGGACAGCCTCAGTTGAAGACTCGACTCAATGAACAACGACCTCTATGATCTAATATCTAGTCGACGGCCAAGCATTGCAAATCCCTTGCTTCACTCTGCCTCGCCCATTTCATTCTTGACTTGGTTGGATACATACATACGATGTCTCTGGTTAGGCTGATGCCATATCCACCAAGTCGCTTGTGAGGCCAGGGCACATCTCACCTCTGATAGGTTCGGCCGTCTCCAGGCTATTAATGCCCACCTATCCAGCTCTTACGTACGTACGATTCTCACAAACGGGCCTTCACGAGCTTTTCAACCACACTTTTCTTTTTGGCTCAACTCACACAATGTTTGTCTCCCATGCTTGCCGGCGCACGCACGCACACGCACACACACACACACACACACACACACACGCTCAGTCGAGCCCCTCCATCTTCTGTTGTCTTCTTAGCGGACCCGGCGTTTGTTCAGTCATGAGAGTGTTTTCGAGCTGTGGGATGCAGCATACATACATACATACATCTCACATGGCTGAGACGCTTGGAGCATTGCTCTGGACTCAAACTCTAGCTGGGCTTGTCCGGCGCCTCCTTGATCGGATCCACCACTGTCCGTGTCGCCGCCTCGGCTGTTGAATTACCCCTCGACTGCTGTAAGGTACCAGCAATTATGCCACAGTCGAGTCTTGGTTTGAGAACAAGGTGGTGTCGAGGCGACACGCCAGGCAATATTATACGCAAAAAGATGATGCGGGACTCGTGCATCGTCAGTGTTCATCCACCTAGCAAAAAGTAGCATATCGTACTCTGTGGTGCCGGTGCTATATCACAAGATTGACAGCCAACAAGTCAAACAAACCACATGACTAATAACCACCCGTGGCACTATACAGCTCCTGACAATGGTACATACATACATACGTCTGACTAACACCATCAATTGTCGAGTTCGCTCATGTATTCCACCTGTTTGTCAAGGATCTCTTTCGATACACGACACGACGTTGTGTTGTTCCAAACCTTGGCTTCATATATTGTTGTGTTCTCATTCGAAACGCACGAACCTTCGATCCATTGGCCCCATGACTGGTGCTGACTGAGCCGGTAGGCGTCAAAGCGGCGGGCAGCGAACGAACCTTGTGGCAGTTTGACCTTTAGATGGGTGCGGGAATTAAACCTTGAATTGCCGCGTCTTTGCGCGTTGATGCCAATTTTGGATCTGTTCTGACGCACTCTCGTTGGGTTATGCCGAGCTCTACACGGATGACTGTGTCTTCCATCTAGGTACGCTTTGTTGAGGTCACGAAGTGAAAATCGGCCAAGGTAACGAACGGGGCAATACGAGATGATTGAGCTTAAGCGTGCAACCGGAGCAACACAATGGGCAATATAGAAACAGAGACGAGATAGGCGAGGGAGGCGCCGTACCCGTTGAGATGTAGATGGCGGATATTTCAGCTGAGCTGGGGGAGGAGCCCAAGACTGACTGACTCTGTCCAGAAACTCTACACGTTGAAAGAAGGGCCCCCAGACAATGAATGACAGGCAGGCCCAGTGCCTGGAGGCGATAGCCTTGGACGCCGTCAAGGATGTCCAGCCCTCTATTGTGTCGCGTCATCTGGTTAATAAACCGAGGCCCGCCCTGGTCCAGAAGCTGAAGAACAAAGACAGGACATGACATGACGATACATGCTGGGCCAATCGCTTACGGTCCGTCCCTCGAGGCCCATGGCCATGACCATGAGGCTGCAGCCTTGTCTTGCCCTGACCTGACTTGTTGCCTTGTTTGCTTGCTTGGGGACGAACGACTCCAACAAGCCTGCAAGTTTTACGCCTCTAACCCGTCACTGATGCTACCTTAATAGACGACATAATAGGTAGACAACCCACTCGCTCGCTGTATTACTATTGCTACTATACCTGGTACGTGCTCAGCTAGCAACATTGCTACAGAGGTAGCTAGCTGGTCATTTCATCTTTTGGTGCTGGGCTGACTTCTGGCCCTTGACTTTGACGCCAGAAACGCCCTTTGCTTTGTTTCGTCAACCTTTGGTTGTTATTGCCCACTTTTGGACGTCCATTTGTTAAAGATGATAGATAAGGTACTGTACGGTACCTACGTCGCATTGAAATAAGTGGCTTGCATCAGAATAGACATTTGATACATCATGTTACGTAGGGTTACCGTTCTGCATGTAGACTCGACTCAGCTTGGTTATTGTTGTTTGTGATGTCAATCTCATTCATCCCGTCTAGACCTCGGTCTATCTACAGGGCAGCGGGGACACTACAGTACCTCCCTACGGCACCTGGGTAGGGGCTTACAGTGCACTAACCTGCAGCTGTCCAAGTGTTAGGTAGTGCTAAGTACATACAGTAGCTGGGGGCCGGTTCCCTGGGAACGGCACGACACCGGGCCATCCGTCCCATTACTCCCGCCCTGGTCTCCGCCACTTGCCTGTCCTTGCCCTGTCCTGTCTTGCTCGCCTGTGCACACCATCCATGCTATGCTATATCATACACACCCTAACTAAAAACTCCCTTTTCTTTCTGCCATGCCATGCCATCCTTCCTTCCTTCTGCACGCACCTACAGTACAGTACCTAGCTAGGTAAGGTAGGTACAGCACGCTACACCTGCACCTGCACCTGCCCTCGCACAAACCAACCTGAACCTCACTCACTCTTGATCTATTTTGTTAAGTTCACACCCTAACTCCCCTAGTACGCCCGCTATGGCGCTCTCCACTTCCCTGTCGCCGCAATCCATTGCATGGCATGGGATAAGGCACCTTCTGAGTTGTAGGTAGGGCAGTTGGGTTACTTTAGCAGGTATCCGTACTGTAGGTACCTACCTGCATCTGCAGCTGGCATGGTGGTGTAGCACCTGCCGGGTATCGACCCTCAGTCACCTTTCAGACTCCTAAAGCTCTCCCTCACCTTTTCATCTTACCTGACCTTTCTATTGACATCTATACCTCTTACATCTCATCTTTTATCCTTCAATATAAACATCTTCTCCTCTCCATCAGCACTCTCCAAAGAACAAACAAGGACTCAAGTCCTGTACATACTTACTTGACGTCGGATCAAGGAACGGTACTTTATACGCACATGCAGGCACTGTCTGTTTGTCACCAAAGTTGTTTTTGGAGAAGAAGAAAAGAAAAAGAGGAGAAGAAAAGCAAAAAACATAATCAGCAGCTTCTTTCCAAGTCTCTGGCGCACCAGAGATAGTCGATCATCATCACCTCGATCTACCGTACACCGTTTGCTTTCAGTGGGAGGGATATCTCGGTCGTCTTGCAGACATACAAACACACAGGCACAGCAAGACAAGACAGTCAATACCCGAGAGAGGGAGACAGTGCATATTTTGTCTCTCACCTGACTATTTCCGCACCCCCAGGAAGAAGGGAAAGGAAGAGCAGGAAAAAAAAGGGCCCAGAGGTGCCCCCTCTTTTATTTTAATTTTTTTCCTTTTCTCACCCCCGGGCAGCCAGCCAGCCAGCCAGCCAGTCCAGTCCAGTCAAGTCAGTCAGTCCCAGGTCTCAAATCCCAGTCCCAAGTCAGTCAGTCCCTCTCAAGGAAATCCACAATCCCCAAAAACCCCAGGCTCCAGCTACGGTTGGGTGGTTCCTGGTTCTTCCCACGCACGCACGCACGCACGCACGCCGCCGCGCCGCCGCCGTGGATCAGATTGATCGGAGGTTCCTCCCATCCATTCCTTCCCTCGCTATAATTGTCGGCCTGTCCCGTCGCATTCTTCCCGCCCACGTCAGAGACCATTTCTATCCTCCTCCGCCTCTCGGGAACCACAACGTCCGTCAGGTCAGGTCAAGGTCAAGTCAGGTCAAGCTTTGAATTGTGTGCGATTCCAAGACCCCGTGGAATCTGCTCTTATCTCCCGCCGAGACATTCATTCCCTTGCTCATTCTTGACTCGACCTCAGCCGTCAGTCATCCCGTCGACTTGACTTGGGATATAACAGGGACGCACGCACGCGCGACAAGACAGGATAACCAACAAGCAAGAAAAAAGGGCACGGCACGTCAGGATCTCGACGACTCGGGTTGATTAATTAATTACTCGACCATCCCCCTACCCTACCTCCTTCTTGGTCCTGGGATCATTTCCACTGCCAAATGCTTATTCGCAGAGACGTCCTCCAATACATTCGACTTCACGCATCTGGTATCACTGCCGCTGACCGCATCTGCCCGTCTGCGGCCCTTTGCGCCTCAACATAGCATGGCCGACGACAGCTACCGAAAAGAGTATCCTCAGCAGAGCCGCCCAGACGACACTCACTCTCGACCCCAGTCACATTATCCCCCACCGCCGGATACCGCCCAGCGGCCCTCCGACGCTCCTCCATCCAGCATGGCTACATCAGTCACCTTGCCCTCTATTCACGACGCTCGCGGCTACGGCCCGCCACCTGCGGCCCCGGGACGTGGCTATCCCGACCCGCGATATGCTTCTCCCAATGCCGTCAACGGTTACCCGCCTCCCGGCCATCAACCTCCTCCCGGCCAACCTCAGCAGTATCTTCCGCCTCTGCAGCCGCAATCTGACCCCCGATCCTCGGCCTACCCCCCTCCTCCTCCAGATCAACGGGGTGGCTACTACGATGATCGCCGTCCTCCATATGGGCAAGAGCCATATGGTTCAGATCCCTATTATGCTTACTACCGTGGACAGCCTCCTCCTCCAGGACCTCCGCCGCCAAATGGCCACCCAGGCTACCGTCACAATGTCTATGAGTATCCTGGACCTGGCAGTGCGGCTCCTTTGACACAGGCAGCTCCACGCCAACGAACTTCAATTGCATGCAGGTACTGCCGCAAGAGAAAGGTTTGTGACTGGCGCGGCGTTTGATAATGTTCTGTCGTTGCTCAAAAATGCTGACTATCTACAGATCCGCTGCAGCGGCTACCAGAGCGCCCCCGGAGGCAAGTGCCAGAACTGCGCCCGCATGAACCAAGAATGCATCTTCCAGCCCGTGTCTTCGTCAAGCTCGGCAGCTTTTATCCCCGTATCAGCAATTCCAGGAGGCGTCCCCCCGGGTACTCAGCTGTTTGGTGCTTATGGGCAACCGTTGGCACCAGGGTCCGTCCCGCCGCCTCCGCCACCCCATGCTGCTTACCAGCATTCTAGTGCTCCTCCTCCTCACCCTCCAGCGGGGAATTACTACCCGCCTGTTCAATCGCCGACAGAATCTTTCTCGTCTTACGGCGATGCGAGAACTGACGACGGTAGCCAACTTGCCGGGCGACGTCGCCGCAGGACGTCGGAGGAACAGGATGACGCCTACAGACTGCCTCCTCCACGAAGCGCCGTAGATGAAGACCCACGAAGAAGGTCTCCGGCCGAGTTTTCAAATCATAGCAGCCCAGGTGGTGTTGGGTATCCACCGTATCAGGGTGCAAGACAGAGCCCGCGAAACCCAACGAGCGGCAGCTTGCCTCAAGCTGCAGCCGCTGGTAGCTATGCAGCTTCTGCACCCGGCGGTCGATCCCCGACAGGCCAGAATGGGTCAAGTGGTGCGTCCACCCCCGCGAGACAGGGACAACAATCCCAAGGAGGAAATACATCGATCATGAGTCTGAGCAACTTGGTAGAGAAGAGCGATATCGATAAGACCATGATTGACAGGCTCAACCGACCTGCACCTGGTCAACCAGGCGCACGACGAGATGTCAGCCGCTAATGAGATGGAGTGAGAGTTGACGCTGCCGGCCAGGTCAACAGGGAGGGTCAGAATTACATACGACCACGCTTGCCGACGAGTCCGTCGGTTTCCGCTGGAAGGCTGCCGACAAGTTGATAACGATTGCATTGTTTTTAATACCCTTTCCGATTCGATTCCACGCCTACATTTTCGTTGACTGGGAAGCGACAGGAGCGTGGCATGAGAGAAGTAAAAAAAGAAAAAAAAAAGCAGAAGAAAAAAAGGCGGAGGGGGAGTGCGCGATAACAAATACAGGACAGGACAGGACGTCAGGATCTAGAAAAAGACGCGAGTTTGGCAACAAACAACCCCTCCGTTCGGTTCTCCTTTGTTTTGCTGGACTGCTTATCACGCGGAATCTGATTTATGTGCATTGCCCTTGCTTAACGGACGGTTCATTTCTCGGGGGAGAAAGGATTTTTCCCGAAAAAAACAACCACTGCGAAGTCGTTGTATTCATTTTTAATCGGTCGGTCGGTTTAGTATGTGTTTCCAGGAAAGACGGATAGCCTCACGGCACCATACGGTTTTGCTTTTATTTATGCTGATGCTTTGTTATGTTTGTACATGGGGCTTGGTTGTGTTATCTCTTCCGCGACTGTTGCCGGCTGGGTAGAGAGAGAACAAGAGCGACTGCTGTAGCGATATGGCATCGTATTAGGTTTACAGGTGTTTAGGGAAACTGGAGGAGGGAAAAGCTAGTTGATGTTGAACGGCATGGCATGGCATGTTGACGATGAAGGAGAAGGCTGTCAATGAGGGGGGCAGCAAAACAGACGCGGCAATGGCAGACATGAAGGGCATATGAGTGAAGGATGACAGCAAAGGATGCGGATGATTTTGAAGATTCCTGTTGACATTCTGTTTTTTTGTCTACGTAGGTAGCTGAGAGTATCGATGGTATTGGCGAGAACCCAACAGGGCGACGGCCATGTATATGCAGAAATAACATTGAGATGGAGATGGAATAATGCACGTGATACGATAATGACCATGTGATGTGTGATGATAGACTTTGTGAATAGAAGTCTCTATCTCTGGCCTTGGGTCTTGGTGGTTTGTTCATGTTGAGTGAGCTCAGCTACTAATTGGCTCTTTGCCGGGGTGCAACACAAGTACAGGCGGAGAAGGGAGAGAGCCAATCAAAGGCTCGAGATTTAATGGCACAACCAACAAACATGTGGCTTTTGAAATTGGCACTGACATTCATGGACGGTGATACATAGTGGATTTGATGGTGCAGCCAGCAGCATGTCCCTGGTTTGGAGATTAATATTCAAGGGGCAAATCTTGGGGTGAATAGGTTGATTAATTGATTGATTCTTGTCATGAGGAATAGGAGGTGATTCAAGAAGCGGAGACTCAACAGCACGAGAGAGGGGATGGATGGGATGAGAAGTCAAGTCGAGTCAAACCATGGAAAGCAGGGAGCCAAGGAAACGGGGACTAGGGACAACTGTACAGCATAGTAGGGACCCAGTTGCAGGGGCCGGACAGCCTAGGGATCAGGGAACAGGCCTCTTGTAGGTGACCTCTCTTCCACAGTAGATACAGTATGAGAGCGGAGGCAATTAAGCAGCCAAGGTAATCGTGTGTCATTTAGGAGTCCTGGTAGTGGATACGCGGTAGATACCGCACCGAGCCGATGTTTACATACATGGGCAGGTCTTGGGTCTGAAAGGGGCCTGTAGTATGAGACTTTGAATTTGGCGATGATGGATGAAGGACGACATGGACATGGGCCGTTAGAATAGGTGTACATAATTACATGAATGGACCTGAGAGCTTGGGGCACGGAAGCGGGAAAGGCGTCTACAGTGGTAGCGAGGGAGGGGAACATTCCAGGGGAGTAGGTGAAGTAGGAAAGGTAAGTATCCGAGTCAGTTCAGTTAGAGTTAGCAGGTATGTATCTTACCGCCTTCAGAGACCAGATGAAGCACAGTACCTAGAGAGAGCCCAGGAGCATTGAACCGCCAAGTCAAGGGCAGACGAGAGGAGGGGAGGGAGGGTAAGGGAAGGGAAGGGAATGGCGGGGTCAGACATGACGAGAGCTCCTTGTTTGCTATGGAACCCTCTAGCTTAATGACAAAACAGTGAGCTAAGAAGTACAGTACAGCATACAGGTAGTGTAGCTGAAAGACATGAGGGGTGTGCTGTGCAAAAGACTCGAGAGGAAGAGGGGAGAGAGACGAGACGAGGGATGAGAAAAGAGAGAGACAAACATTCAATTCGATTTACATGGGTAGAGTTGATGTTGACCACTATCTAGACAGTAACAGCAACTTGGTGGCATGTTTGCAGTGCATGCTGCAGTAGTGGATGGACAATGGCTGGCTGATACGACGGGTAATGACGGTAGCCTACTGTAATGAGCTAGCTGATCTGTTCTGCATATTGCCTACTATAATAGCCTCTGCTCTAGTTAGCATGGGCTGTAGTTACTGTACAGTACCGTACTGTAGCATTGGAGCGGCATTTCCATCGTTGTCTGTCACCCGTTGGCGTGGTGGTGTTGATCACCCAAGCAAGTCAAGGGCGTGTGTGCATGTGCGTGCGTCCACGTCAAGGGGGAGAAATAATGTGCAAGAGACACTAAAACTACGGACATGCTGTAATGTAGGCATGGTTCGTTCCCCTCCCTCCATCGGACTATTCCCACCGCCCCCGTGCTCTCTCGGTCTCTCAGTCTTTAGTCTTTCCTAGGACAGGCGGACAGATAGACGGACACATGGCCCCTGTCAATCTTTGAAAATGGGCTTTAATGGAATGTTGGTCTGAGCTCTTAGAATCTGCACAGCAAGCACTCACTCACTTAAACAAAGCAGTAAGCGGGAAGCACAGGGAGGGCGGGAAAGGCACATGACCTTTGGCTGATGTGGTCAGCAAGACATGGATGGCACTGATCTGATGGGCATTTCTTGGCTGACTGTACTGTACTGTAATGCACTGCCATTGTTGGCCTGAGCATGTTTGCTGTTGGTGATGTATGTAGACAACAGGATTTTGATATGTACTAGTGATATGAGCCTGTCCTTGCAACTTTCAAGATCAGGCACCTACAGACCAGACCAGACCAGACCAGACCAAACCTGACTGACTCTCGCCTCAGGTACGAGCCGCAACGTAGATTAGCGGACGGTTATAAAACCGTGACTTTGGTAGTCAATGGCCCGAGCGGTTACTGTCTGTGCTATTCTAAGCTCAAACGTGTCGATGTTCTCGAATAAAGTGATGATGCCCATCCGAGCGTTGATATCTTGACATGCTACAGAAGAAGTCTCAGATTCAAAAGAATGCGGAATTTTCTCGTGTTTGTATGTAGGTAGTATTGATATTGATATTACAGTGGGCAGAGTCAGGGGTTGCAAAAATGCATCCCTTCTGTCGTGGTACATGGCAATCCCAGGGGCCCGGTTTGCAACATTCTGTTCTGTTCTATTCTATTCACTTCACTTCAACGAGGGCGGGCTAGGGTCAGGGTAGGGCTGGGACTACCAAAGAGTATGCAGATGCATGAGAATAGAATTGGGATCGAGGATAGAATAGCTCCATTTCTAAGCAAGGGAAGGACTATTGACCGACACCGCGATCAATAGGCGGCCAAACTCTAGGGGCGTGTGATGGACTTGACTGGTAGTGATCTGACGAGGCGGCAAGGTTTTGCATGGACTGTGCTTGGCCTTTCTTTAGTTTAGGCGTGGAGAAGGTAGAAGACAAGAGAAGGGAGCAAAAAGTGGAAATGAGTCAAGCAAATTCGGCCAAGGGAACAGCCGTAGACCGCCGGCGGATCAAGGGGGGCGTGTAAGTGAGTCTTTGGAGGAGAGACAAACAGTTGGTTATGATTGTGATTGTGATGCTACAGTAGGTATTCAAGAGTTGAGACTAGGAGTGGGGAGACAGGTTTCTGTTGGTTGATATTGGTCATGCAAATTGTCAAGATCAAGCGGTAAGAGAGAGAGTCTAGAAAGACAGTAGGCATATCCTTGCTGAACTGAGATGGACTTGACTCGGGCTACCACCGAGACATTGTTGTCATCTGGGTAGGTATCAACCATGCAACGTGAGCAAGTTGTCGAGACGGTGAGGCTATTCAGTAGTTACACATTCACTAGAGTGAGTTTGCAATAATAGATTCTGTGGCGCCCTAACGAATCTTGCCAAAAGCTGGGGAGCGTCTTCTTGAAAAGTGTTCGTCGAGTTAATTCTGATAGAGTTTCTGCATCTCAGGGTATCAGTGTTTCAAAGTCTATGATGAGTCTATTGGTTTATCAGACACGAGACTAGGTTGTGCGACATTTGATCAAGAGACAACGGAAACCAACACACGATTCTCCATAAGTCGGAATAGAAAATTACAGACATGTCACCGTAAATACCAGTGTAGAAGCAAAAGTGCATTCTTGAAAATACCCGAACCCAAAGGAATGCGGGTGGCCTCAAAGACAACCAGAAACGAAAAAAAAGGAAAAAAAGGGGTTCACGGGATGAAGCTATCTATACATGCCAACCCAAACCAAAACACGAGATTACTGTGGACCAAACCACTATGGACCGTCCCGACGGAACGAGACGGCCGAATTTTCAAGACATTCACGAATGGAGGGAGAGCAAGAAATGCATTTGGCTGTTATACGAGCATCTGTCTAAGACTTACTTCGGCCCATCTCCTTTCGAGAGGAATTCGGAAGCAGATGGTCAAGGACGTTGCAAGATGTCTTCAACAGCAGGAATGAATACCAAGAGACACGGCAATATCGGTAAACATGTCTTGGGTGGCTTTCAGCTGGGTAAGGTATGAGGTTGACTTTCGGATCGAATCTAGGGAGCGGGAAACTACCAGTTGCGTGCGGCTCTAAACTTTGTCGTGATAGCCTCCCTCCCCTTATTTTGGTGTTTTTAACAGAACAGTCACGTCACGTCACCTGCACGCCCATACCCGACACTCTGGGAATATCAAACTCGGTTTAAGCTTCTGACACGCATAGAGTTGAAGAAAAGCCCTTTTCTTGTGTCTGCCGCCCACGAACCAGGGAATCATATCACACCGCATCCGTCTCGTCACGTTTGGATCAGGGTGTGTGTGTATGCTCGTGTGCGTTAATTCGCCGTCTCTGTAAGTATTTGACCGAAACGAACGTGAAAGAGCGGTCGAGAAGAGACTGGAATGCAAATGACGTTCGGAGACGAGAAGAAGGGTCCGGATGCGCGGGAATGGCTTCGGGGGTTCCGTGGGCGGGCGGAGAGCGGAAACGGGCGGAAGATGCCTTTTTCTCACTTTGAGTTTAGCGATCGATGGTCGTGATGATGTTGTTGAAGAAGAGAGAAGGAGTCGACTTAACTCCTCGAGTGTGACTTCCCGTTTCCGGAGGACGGGACGTCACGGGATGATGAACGGACGGACGGGAAGGAACCTCCCTAATTCTTACTACCTGCCGATCTTGCAAACCTGGAAATTGGAAGGCAACAGCACGAGTGTAGTTGCCAGCTGAAAACCAAAACCAAAACCAAACCTCCACGCCTTCATCCGTTTTCAGCCACTGATTTCTATTTCCATCTTCCACTACAACGAAACCATTCTCGCTACCCTTGAATAACGCCGAGTTGCCGCCTCGAGCGTCAATCAACTTCCCCTCTTCTTCCTACATCCGGCTGAAAAGAACCATCTAAGCCGCGGACGTTGTGGAGATGAAGAGACAGTAACGGGATCGGGATCGAGATTCGCGCGCGGACGTTACGAAGAGATCGTCAAGAACAATGTTGACGCCACCGGGGTTTGGATTCGGGAAGTGAGTAGCCACAGAGTTGAGGAGAAAGTTGTCTCTGGCATCTCTCTGTGGACAGGCTGATTCTCCTCCTCTGCTGATGGATCCTACCGACAGTGTTTATGCCTTGCACAGCTGTCTGAGTGCTTTCTTTCTTCCAGCACGAATTTCCAACTTGGAAACTCGTCATTGGCTTCAACCTGCCCGAGAAACCATGACTTGCCTTGACGAAAAGTCATCAAACGTCTTCCATTCAGGGCCAGTAGCCCAGAGAACACATCCGGTTGTGTTGTCTCTCAACATCACCACTTGGTTTCCAGTGTTGTTGTTTTCCAAAGCAGTGCTGACTCGAAGACCAGACCCGTTCAACAACAATAACAGGTTACAGGTCTACGACCCTTTGTCTAACAAGACAATATCAGCCGAACGCAGCGACTAGAGTATGGTCCTTTCCTGTCTGGAAAGTCAAAACAACCAAACAGCTCTTCCTTTAACACTTGTTGAAGTGGAGTGTTTGATAAACAATACCTCGATCCGATTCAAGACTCTTGATGTACCCAACCACGACCGATTGTTATAATCATACAAAGAGGAAAAGAAACTATGAGTCAGTCGCAAGTTGGGAGTCCGACAATGCTCGGTGCTGGTTGTTATAGTATGCCAGCTTGGGTATTGGAAAGACCTGAGCCCATAGTCTATAGACTATAGAGGAAAACGAGGTACTTTGGCTCAGGGGTCCCTTGCATTAAGTAATGCAACTGGGCTGCCTATATCTTTGCCCTCATGGATAGCACTCTCGTCGTTCGATTATTCCCGGCTACCAAGAGTATTCAACAAGTGTTGACTTTGATTTGGCCACCGGATTGCTGCTGTGCTATGGTTAGCATCATATGATATGACTGCAAGCTATACGTTACATCTGGCTGCTGGATATATGCCCCACAGAGACAGTCGAATACCACCCAAATGCTGCTTCGTAGTTGAAGCTGAAAGTGCAAGTTGGTCCGAAAGCCTTGCTGATTTTGTTGTTGATCCAAATAAAGGAATGCTTGGATAAGCATGGGCTCGTCCTGGCTGTCTATCGCCTGTCTAAGGCGTGTCATTAAGGTTCATTTGGCTTCAGTGGGCTCTATACCGAACCTAGCGTCGTGCAGTTTGCGAATTCTGGCAGACAAGCAGCCTGTAAGTACTGCTAGTCAAGCTGACTGGGAGCAGTGGCCTTCTTGTTGAACATTACTTCGTCTACCGCCGTCAACAACCTTCCAATGATCCAACTGCCTCTGTCTCTTTGTTTGATTCTTCTGGCTCGTTATTTGGCCCCCGCTCGCCGGCCAAACTCGCTGCAGGCCCTCAAGGCAACCATTTGGCAGCCTGTAACCTGCATTTGCCGCCTCAGCACCTCTGTGGTTGATGCGAGACCTTGAGAATTCACCATTCTCTCGATATGATGCCCATGTCTGATGGTATCATGGTTCCCACTTTCGTACACCTCGCTTGAGTGATACTCGTCGCCTTAAGAGGACTAATGCGGCCGGCCCGGAGACCCGGGGACACTGCAGGGCACTCCACACTGTGTGAGGGGAAATGAGGCCTCCTGGTCCTTTTCTCTAGGTTAAGAGACCGGCCAGACGCTGGTTTATCTTCTCTGGGTTGATGGCTACTCAGAGTTGAGGGATCTTGGTATCTAGACCCATGAAGCATCATGACATGCCAAGATGGTGGTTGTTGGTTGTAGAGAAGGGACGGGAAGGCCCGCGCGGGTAAGAAGGGATGGAACCAACACACGACAGGGATGTCTAGGGCGAGGCGAATGCGAGATGGAGCAAGGGTACGTTTTAAAGAATTGTTATGGGGGTTGGTGTTGGCAGGTGTTGCGACTCCACTGTCGTTCAGGCCGACCGAAATTACGGTGTATGAACGAACCCATTGGGTGTATAGCCCAAGTTAAGCGCGACATCGCGTGTTATCAATTTGGCTTCTCTAGCGGTTTGCTTGTCTGGCCACTCACTGTGGTTGGGCAGCATACGATGGAGACAAACGCAACCTTGAAGTGAAAAAGCCGACATACTAGAGTTTATGTTAGACTCCTTGGCTAAAATCGAGTCAGTGGCCTGAAGATAGTTTGGAGAGAGTTCAGATTCCATTCTATTTATATCCATCGTGTTCTGGTTCCTGGCCACTGCCGAAGAGGTCTTTGCCGCTTGGTTTATGAGCAAGAGTCGACTAAAGTGTCTTTTAAAAGCCCTGATCAACATGGAGCCTTGCGAGGAGCTTGACAAGGGCAGTCGGTTGTCCATTTGAAGTTGCATAGTTGTCACATCCTCGACATCATTGATCGTGACAGCCGAATGTATATATTTGATGTCCTCATTGTCTTGAAACAGATAATGCTGTCAATCTATTGACGTATTGCTTCCAACTGTATGCCAAGTCACCATGCTTGGAGTGTCATGATAGGGACCATGTCAAGTCTGCTGGGGACGTGGGAATGCTACAAGATATCTTCACAGTAGAACAAAATTGACTCTGTATATCATGCAGGATGTGTTTGGCTATTCAGATATGCTTCGAAGCTATATTGAATGAGAGAGATTGACCTTCAAACCCACTCTTTTGGATGTCGGTCATAAGTCTGTTGAATGCGCAGGCGGATCCTGGATACATAACCAAAGCACATGCCTAGACCTTTGTATTAGAACGAAGGAACATGAGCTGTATGGTGCAACTCCCAGTAGTCAAGAGATGTTGTTCAACAGCCCTGGTGTTTGGGTATCATGTTCTCACCACTGGTGTAGAACGAGTCCTTATTTCTCATGCGTCATCATTATTCTGTCCGCAGTCAATGAGGAGTCAGAAGGCACATCTTAGTATATGATGAATAATGCCGTGCTTGGCTGTGGTCAGTTGAGTAATTGGATAGACATCGAGGTTCCTTCAAAGACTGCTTGCCTTCGAGATAAAACAAACTATACTGTTCAAATGAAGCACCATCAAGATAAATCACTGCCTGGGTATATACTGTGTTGAAGACGTATATGATATATATACTGTAAACGTATTCTGTTTGGGTGTTTTATATTCATAAGGTCATTTCCTCGTTATTCCCCTTGACCGTCATGTTGAGTAGACGCATCCCGATGCAATATTTGTTTAATATGGCAGCCTTGGTCGTATGGCCATATATCAATGGCGACGTAATTATGCCTGCCTTTTAGCTGAGAGCACTGATGGATAAGTTGGTGGTGACCATCGTGATAACCTCATATGCTTGGACTTCCTCCACGACTCGTATTCTCCACGCAGACCTCCTCACGCACTGCAATCTTGCCGTTCCGAGCATCTCGCTCGAGAACGAAGCACCTTTCGGCGTAAACACCCATCTCGTTCCTCCGTCGCCATACATCGCCCAACCTTCGGACCATTACTCGCTTCCAACCTCCAACATTGAGCACAATATGCTTCCAAGGAGTTTTGGAGCCAAGGCGCTCCTTTTCCTGTATGAGTAATTGGAGAGTTTGCATCGAAGCTGCATAATCGCGATCGATTCCTGGAGACACCATTTCTAGGGGGTGGATGATGGTCTGAACATGTAAGGTGAGGGTATGCACAGCTGGGAAAGCACATATAGCTCGGAGAAAGGCAGTGGGGTCACATAGCCTTGTGTCCAAGTCCAGTTCGAGTGTATGAACAAACTTCAGCTGTCGAGCGAGGTCGGATAGATCGATAGGTGCCAGAGTCGGGCATTTCTGGTCTTCTTCGGAAAACCCAACATGGTCTCTGAGCCGCAGCACTTGGAGCGAATTTCGGTGTGCTGCGATAGATTCTATTTGGAATAGTCGAGTGTGGCAAGTGATGTTCAGAACCTCGAGTGCCTTGATGTGATCCTTCACTAACAGGTTCAATCCAATGGTGGCATCTTCTCTTTTGTCGGATAGATGGGCGCTGTAGTCTTCCACATGGAGTGTATGTAACGCGGAGAAGTCCTGGAAAGATACCGAGCTCAAGAAGTTGAAGATGGGCACAGATATCAACTCGAGCGACTGTATCTTGGAGAAGTCCCAGTGTTTCTGAACATCCTCGGCTGTATGTTGCCAGTCGTATGATCGCAGCATCAAGTCGACAATAGATGGCATTTTCTCCCCTGGCGAGAAATTGAAACATGTGCCTTGACCGCGATCCTCGTACCGCAGTGTCTTTAGTTGTTTACCTTGGACAAGTAACTGCTTCAGAGAATTGAGTCGTGTTGACAGAACGGGGGTCGGATTGGCAAGCGTCAGCGATGCCAAGAACTCGGCCGGAATCGATCTCGTAAAGGCATCTAAAGGATTACCTTCATAGTCTCGTCGTAGGGGAAGGTCGTCGATGTATAGTCGGGTACTGTTCGAGTTGCAATTGCGCAAGCGGCGGAGATCTGAAGGTAACCATAGACCCGCGGTAGGAATGTTGCCATCTATATATCGCCAGCTATTTCCAAATCTATCAGCAAGAGAATGTTGAGATTGAGGATGGGTGTCAGTACCGAACAGACTTCAACCTCTTGATGCAGGATAACAAGTTACTAATCCTTGTTGGATCCAAGTTGCTTTGTATTGTGACATGGTTCGTAAAGTGGGAGATGTGCAAGAAGACATTGGGATACCGTTGTTCAGCATCTAGTGCGACAAGAGACTCGTTCAATGTCAGGAATCGGTAGGCGATGGGTGTAGCTATGGCGTCGAACCTCTTTGAGACTAGCCGCACAGACGTGAGTGTTGACGAGTCTATATCCCGAAGCTAAGAGTGCTTTAGTATTTGTTGTGCACCCTCAAGAGTGCTGTATTTAGGGTCGTGATATACCTGTTCAAACACAAGAGCAAGTAACTCGGAGCTTAGGCGATTCAAGGATAGACTTGGCAAACTCGGGTCCTTGAGCGAAGTGTCCATGCAATAAGAGGTGTTGGGTGTTGTAGGCGAGAGGCAAGACTGAGCTCGAGCTGGTGGTACAGAGTAAGATAATGTGATGGAGGGTGAAGGAACCAATAGCTCGGTTATGGAGAGCATGGTAAGGTGTGAGACTCGAGGTAAATGGACGAGAGAGAAATCGTTTCGGGATTGCGAGTAATAAGGAGTGATGGATGGGACGCTGCTTTGTCTATGTATAAGTCGTCGACCAGCTAAGATGAGATGAGGTCCCGGTAATGAGCGCTGGGCGTAAACTCTACTTTTGTTTGGTTTGATGACACTAGACTAGTTGGGGCGAAAGTAACGAAGGATGGAAGACGGGCAAGCCTCATGCGGGCTGGGAATCAACGTAGACAGACAATCCTCGGTCAACATGGAGGGAGGGATGGGCCATCAAAGCGGTTCCAGCAAGACGGAACCATAGCAGGGTTGGTTGCCAGGATATGGAAGTAAAGGTTGGAGGCGGAGGGGCGGAATGATATCCACCGGAATTATGTATGAACATGTCCCTTGCTCATGAGGAAGAAAGTCATGTGTGGGCGAAGTACATTGGCCAGCAATGGATGGATTCAGGAACTGCAGGGGCGTGACCAAGTAAGAATTGCGTGAGAAAAGATGATCATGTCACATAAAACGAGAAGAGGGCTAAACAAAACAAATGCTGAGGCTCGGGCTATATCGAGACAACTGTGCGAGTGAGTGATGAAGAGTCAAACTAAGAACGGATGGATTGGATGTGTGGAGATAGCTGAGCCGCCAAAGATCGGGGATCCCTTGTGGAGAGAAGTAGGCAAAAGCAAACCAAGGAAGAAAGGAAGGAAAAAGGATGTAAAGCGTGGAAAAAGAACAAACAAGGATTATAGTCCAAGTTTGTGGAGGTGACAGGTCAAAGCCAGTGCCTGCAGGAAGGAGTCAAAGCCAAAGCCAAAGCCAGCAGCTGCTGTTATGACTTTGAACAGAGAGGAAGCTAATGAGACTGGACGAATAGTGGGCAACAAGCAGAGACATGGTGTGTAAAACGACATCAGGTACAGACAGAGCAGGGGATAGATTCGTGTGAGTGTGCGCATGGGGCTGGGCTCCCATCGTATCGTGTCTGCGAGGAGGATACTCTGTAGAGAGAGATAGCTCGATGTTGATCAGAATTTCAACGACACTGAGCCATGCCGCCACGCCATAATGGGTTGCCAAGACAGGTTGGCCATGCCACGATGGCGTCGGCCATTGAGCGGGGAACTAGATTAAGAAATAAGCTGAGCATGACGATGATGCATCTGTATCTCGTGTAGAGTCGAGTTGAGTTGAGCCGAGTCAAGTCAAACTGAGGCAAAGGACGGACGGACTACCATGTGGTCCAATCCATAAGCCGGCAAGCTTCGTCCCAGCAAATTGGGGAGGGCAAGCTATCGAATGAAATGGCTTGTGACATGTCATCTATGCCGTGTGCGGGCGCCTCCCGATCCCATACCATCCCATTGCATTGCATTGTCGTGCAGAGAAAATAAAGGTCAAGGTCTTTCTGCCTGCAGGTCTGATATGCTTTCGCAAGAGTTCCCCAAATCGGGAAATGGGCCCAGCTGGGAGGAACTGTCGCCCCTCATGGTGTCTCGACTCTACTTTCCAAGGAGCCAATCGCTGTGTTCAAATGCCCCTGTGAGCGGGGAGAGAGAGAGTCAATCGCATTCTCCCGAGATAGACCCTTGTTTGCCTGTCAATATACCGCGGTTTCTTTCTTCAAGGGTGGACGAGATCTTGGCCGATGCGCTAGCGTGGACGGGAAACATGGCAGGACGTTTTGTTGTTATTGAGGCTTGATATTCGTATATTGTATTTGATTTGAATCTTTGTTTGTTGTATAGGAGGTAGGTAGTCGGTAGAGTAGAGTTGATTCTAGACTCTATTCAAAGCAAGCATTTCCATTTTTGGACATGACAATGGATACCAGTGGTGGCTGAATAACCCTGGATCCCGGCTGCTGTCATCAGATGCAGACGCAATGCGCGTTGTCGCTGGTTTGAGGTTGGAATTTTCTTGCTTGACTCCCTGAATTCAAGTGAAGTGAAGTGAGGTGAAATGAATGAATTAGCTGGCAGGTGTCATGTGAGACCTTCCATTAGGTACCCAAGCAGGTGCATGCCCGGACAGGCTTCCTGCCTAGTAGGTACCTTATTTCCTTGCAATTAAGATTTGTGATGCGCTGTTCTGGAAGGAAGTCATGGGTTTTGACAGGTTTTGCTTTTTCTTCCCGTTTCCTTATAACCAACCCCAGTCAACTAATCTCTATGACTGACCAGTCGTATCTTTTCCTACATGTAGGTTATCCAGTTTGTTGGGTCACCTCCTGAAGTCTTTCTTTGACTTGCTTACTTACTATCATTATTCATCATCCTTCGGTACTTTCCAATCTTGAATTGCTTTTCGGCATACCCACCAACTTTCCTACTTTCCCATCATCCTTGTCACATTTCGTGGGCGTCCAACCGCAACTCGAATCTAGATACTAATATTTCAAGATGCATATGTTCCTACATATTGTGTCTCTTTGAAAGGCGGGGCAGAACATGCATACGTACCGCAAACAGATGGTGATGCCGTGTAACAGAGTGTCAAAGGCCCCATCCATATCTCACGCTTCTCGAGTATCCGTTCACTGCATCATCTATCTCCATATATCAAACTCGACGGAGCTCGCTGACGCAGTGCAACCCAACGATACAACGCTCATCCCCCCTCCAGTTCATGCCATGGACTACCAGCATGATCTGATGAAGATAGTAAATACCTTGATCGTCTCCATTCATGCTTGAAGCGCTGATGATTGTGATAGACGGTGCATATCCTCGTTGTCAAGCTGCAAGTCCAAAACCTGCAAACTGCAATGCAGAAAAGCTAGGGTAAGCCAACCAGAAACGGGCTTGAGCATGGGTTGGCCGTCGTGAAATGCGACTGGTTCGGTAGACGCAGCTCCTGGTTACATTGACTAATAATTAGTCGCCATGTCATCTTTCCGTTCCCGGTCAGCGATCCCGGGGCTTTAAACCATTGCTATCCGTACCGTGCATGTGTCTATGCACTGAGATTCGGTGCTTCAGGATGCGTGCCTTCAACCACTCAACGTTGCATCGTGCCGTTTCAATGTGTTTCTACCCAAGACCACCCACGAACCACCGTGGATAAGCTACCTACTACCTGGTGTCTGTCTGTCTTTCTGATGTCTCTGTCTCGGTTCACTTCGCTCTGTACTACTTCATCAGCATCAAGAACGAGACCTTGGCCACGCTGTCGAGTCCGAGACTCGATACCTGAGACCTGCATCTGCAGTGAACCCTAAAAGGACATGCATGGCTCCTCATCTGTCTGTCCGACCTCGATATTCGCTGCCACTAACTAGATCCCAAGCCTCCGTCCAACTTGGCCACGCAGCCATCATCAAAGTAACCACACCGGCTATCTACCATCCAACTCCGAACCGGCTGAGGGGAACGTGGCACTATTGGATACCTGCTACCTACTTGGATTCGGGCCTGTCCTTGGCTATCCCGACCCTTTCAACACCGATTATGCTTGGGGCTGAAACATGCGCTGTTTCTTCGTCTTTATAGCGACAGATCCCAAAAACCTATCACATTCGACCATCAACAAGGACAACGTTATAAGTCGTACATACATCAACTTCAAACACGGTCCAGAACATAATATTAAGAACAAGTCGTGTCGTTTAAAGGGCTGAGAAGGGGTATTGATGCCCTTGCCTTGACGCAATTAACCATATACTAGGTACAACACAACAGAGAACGCTATGGGAATCTGCCCTTTCGCCGCGCCAGCCTATTTCATGCATGTACGAGAACAGAATAATGTCGATCCAAAAAAAACCGTTCCACCTTTCCAACAAAGGCGTCCGACTCCCCACAGGCTTGGGGTTACTCAACCCGGCCGTTGATATCTCAAGTCAAAGCAACGCAGGCAACACATTCTAACAAATCCAGCAGACTGGGACATCTTTTTTGAGGCGGTGGTTATGATGCACAACCCTCTATCCCCTGGCATCACCTCTAGTACCGATATATAGGCTCCTTGCTCTTGGGTGGCGGGCCGCTGGGCGCATCGTAGATGTCATCGTCGTCCGAGACTTCATCGACACGTTGTGCGGGGGGTTGAGCTGATGGGGTCGAAGCTCCGGCGCCATGCATGTGGACCTTACCAACGGCGCTGTCTTGACGGCCTAGGTAGCTTTCTGTCGCCTTGAAGCCAGGGTTGAATGGCTCGAATGCAAGGCGCTCGTGTTCAGAATAGTGGTTGTCCAAGCCTGAGGGAGCTTGAGCTGCTGAAGAACCACCTGGCTGGGGGTCTGCAAAGGGGTTCTCGGCAGGTTCCTCGTAGGGTCGGCTCGAGCTTCCCTCGCCAGCCTTGGGCGGAGGGCCGAGGGGTGGTGAGTAAGAAGAGTGTGTCTCTTTACCCTTGCCAGAACCTGACGCGGATGCATTATTAAAGTAATGGTTGGTACCATTAGTCTCAGCTTGAGACGCGGGCTGCTGCTGAGGTTGAGGAGTCAAACTGGGTGACTGTGAATCGCTACGTTCGTTAAGACCCAACTGCTTCCTAGCACTAAGGACAGCTCGCTTGTGCTGGTTGAGCGCGGTTTGCAGTTGCTCATTGGTGTCGATGAGATTCTCCATAGTGTCGTTATCGGGAGCGGGATTCTCAGACGTCATGTAGCCTTGGATACTGCGGGAGGCGCTCGAGCATCGGTTGGCAAACTCCTTGATGAGTTCGTTGTCGAGCATCTCGGCGGGAGGGGTGTTCATGATAACCTGCTCAAGGAGCTTGGCCGATGTTCGGGCTTCTTCGAGTCGACTGGCCAGCTCAACAGGGTCAGGCAGACGACTGTTGGTGTGATGTCTCGCAAAGTAGTTTTGAGAGTGGTGTGGGTTTTGAGGGGCAGTGTTGTAACCGCCTGGCGGCATCATCTGTTGCTGTGGTCCCTGTAACAGTTGGTGTCAGTCTGGGTCGCCTCGGGATTTGAATCTTGTGAACATACGCCATAGATCTTTTCCTTCTCTTTCTGCCACATCGAGATAATCAAGGTCAAATTCTCGTCATACGCTTTGTGGTTTTGGAAATCTTCGAGGGTTTCCATGAGGATCTGGCGCACGCTGGAGTCTCGCACGGCCTTGAGGAGCCCTCGCACAGTATCGACGAATTTCTGGTCTATGTTTCGCGTAAAAGTCGAGCCGGGGTTATCGGTCAAGATGCGCAAGAGCATGATGGCATTGTACTGCCATGATGGCTTTGAGAAGTATTCTTTGGACAAGTACTTGCGGAGCAGGCGCGCGCATTCGGCGGCGGCGGCCGGGGAGCTTTCAGCGGCGTCGACGATAGGAGGGAGAAAGAGGACTTCATCTTGTTGCTTTGAAAAAGGGCATGATATTAGCTGGAGTGCAAGGTATGAATGAGCGCGATTGGAGCGTTACCTTTGATTTTCCCGACTCGCAAAATGCTTTCTATGATCTGGTCAGCGACGGCCAGACGACATGGGCGGACTCGCAGGATTGCGCGATGATTCAGGGACATACCACGTTGTTGTGAGCTGTAGCCTCGGGATTTCCGGCGGGTGTCGTTGCTGATGGTGATGCTGCCGAGGATGCGTCGGATGCTCCTGTGAATTGTCAGAGCTGACGGGCTTATTTGTTGCGCTGCTTGACGCTAAGGAGTTCGTGAAGCTGCGCGCGCATGAGGAATGGATACGTACGATTCGACACATTGCTGGCTTTTCTTCTGATGCTACCAAGCACCTTGCTCATACCAAGACCCTTCATGGACTTCATGGCTGTGTTGGGGGGGTTCGCGCCACAGCGGGCGGCTCTCTAGATGGAGTAGCCGGGGGTGTTTCTTCAAACAGGAGGCGGGAGGGAGTCGCCTAGGGAGGGAGAAAGATGCGGCGATGTATGTTTGGGGGTTGAAAAACAAGGGAGTTAGTTGTTGAAGTGAAGCTTTGAGAGGGCGGGCAAAAAAAAGATGAAGGGAAATTAAGGCTCAAACGGGAAGGCGCCGAGGATCCAATGCTACTATCACTATCACGGACGGTTTCAGAGTGAATGGTGATGTTGGTTGGTAGTTGGTACGTTTCTGCCTCTCAGAGCTGACGATACTGGAGCGAGCGTCGAATGATTGGCGCCGTTGTCAGGGAGGAGCCAGGGTCTTGATCCTTTGAACGGTGGAGATACGGAGAGCTCGCAGCAGAGAAGATGACAAAGCTAGAAGGGATGATTTGTTGTTAGGTACTTGTAAGCTGTATGTCTGTTTGGTTGTTTCGTTTCGTTTCTGTATTATCCGTGTATTTTGCTCCTCTTTTTGTTGGTGTCGATTGTTGGTGTCGATTGTCGATAGGCAGGTATAGTTCGGAGTTGTTAAGGGTCCGTGATGCGCCGTCCGCTAATACCGCCTCGTGCGTCACCCTCTAGAGTGCTGTTGCTGCTACCTTGGGATTTGCAGGGTCCTTACAACATCGAAAGAGATCAAGATTGCAATGGATGAGTCGCAAGACGGGAGAGAAGTAAGAAATAAAAATAAAAATAAAAAAACTCTAATAAAAAAAGAACATCCACTAATTTATGCATCAACTCAAAATTTGAAGCCCATCAACATCAACGACTAATAATAATAATAATAATAATATCAAGTCGTAGCCGTTGCACAGCCTCATCGCCCTACGCAATCAAACCCCCTCTCTATCGCCTCCGTAGCACATGACATTAGTATTCGCGTCTTGGCTCGACTCTGGGCTTTGTCATATTACCGGACCTTTCTCACTAAGAACATCTTCAAGGCGTGGCGTTGTCTTTGGATGCGGAGATATCGAAGGGAAGATCCGCGCTATCTCCACAGTGAAGGCCGCGCCCGTTCTTTTGGAGCTCTAATACGCGGCCCCAAGTTAAAAAATGAAGAGATCATGGTGTTTTTTTTCTTTCATGTTTCCAACAAGCATAAAGATGTGTCAAACTATTAGATTCCGAGATTATCCGTATACGTAAGTTAATTTGCATAGATCATGCTGGGTTAAGAATCTTACCCATCGCACTCTTACGTACGTATCTCTCTACTCATGCCTTGAAGCTGACAGGGATTACGGATCCATTAATTGCAGACGACTTGAAGCTGCATAAATCCGACAGATCTTCAATCTTCGTCATCCTCTCGGCAGTTTTCCTTTGCCTGGTGTAACCTGCAAGGGAGCATCTGATAATAAACAAGACCCTTTTCTGCAACATGCTCTCATGACACATCCTCATAGCCAGAGTCGTGTTTATTCTTCATTACTATCAGTCCAGTCAGTCACTTCTTGACCGCTATGCAAAGTCTCCATAACACAATCGACTTGCCGGCCATAGCTACCTAGCTTCTTGGCGCTAGCTACTGACCACCCTCCGCCTCCTAGTCTTCGTCATCGCCTTCGTCGTCCGACTCATCTTCCGAATCCGGTGATATGTCCTCCACGATGAGGTTTCCTGATCTTCCAATCTTCTCTCCCATCGTCACCGTCGTGCTAGGTTCGTACACCATCCTAGGGAGGATCGAGGCGATTCGGAACCTGTACTCGTGCTCGTACTCTTCCGGCTTATCACCACCCGCTGCACCCTCCTCTTGAAGAACACTGTAGCACTCCACAAAGGCATACATGTCTTCCAGGGAGGCATCCTGAGGAAATCGCCGCACGATTCGGCCGATACCCGACTCCTCGGGCATCTTGAGTGCGACTCGTACCACGTTCTTATCGCTTGTTGGTGGTTCGGGCACAATAGTTGTAGCTCTCCATGATTTCCACTGCTTGCGCTTCTCTTCGAGTCTTTGTGCTGCTTCGGCTTCTTCCAGGGCGCGCTTCTCTGCTTCTACCGCGGCCGCTGCTGCCTCTCTCTTCTGTCGTGCGCGTTCTCTGTCAATAGCCAGAGATCGCTCATAAGCCGAGTCTTGTTCAGTCCGTAGATTTCTAGTCACTTCCTGAGCTGTTCGCTCTGCTCGCACTCCATCAAGATCCGCACCGTACTTCTCGATCGCTGCTCGAAGCTCTGACAAGTAGGTGGCCGGGGGCATAGGTCCGACAAGTCGCTTGACAATTCCCATGCGGGTGCTGCCCTCCTTTGGTGTCAGGCAGACCAACGCCGAGAAAGGAAACTTGGTGCAGATGTACTCTTGGGCCACTTGGTATGCCTCAGAATCCAACACGTTGCCACCCCAGAGAATGATATTGTTGGAAGGATCCTTGATGAATTCCACCACTTCTGGTGATAGTAGAGTTTCTTTGACGAAAGATTCGGTATCATCATGCTCAGGAGACATCAACACCACAAGCATAAACTTGAGGTCCTTCTTGGCTTGGTCATGCGCCTGAGCGACACCGCCTTCAAAGAAGGGCAATTCGTTCTCTCCGTATTCCTCTTCAAATTCGCGCTTGAACCTAGAAGCAGTATCTCGAGGCATAAGAGGTCGGCGACCATTGGTGCCCCTGAAACCAGTTGATATCCTACTTGTAACAGCACGTGGTCGGACTGATGCGGGCAAGAAGGATAATGCATAAATCAGGGTTCTGAATAGAGTTGAGGCAGCTCTCCATCCCAAGCTGAATGGTGTTAGAAGTAGACCCAGGAGCCATGGCGTTCGATTCGTAACGGGGCTCTGGGGTACGATTCTCGGGGCAAGATCGGTGCGGTGTCGTGGCGAAGCTCGAGAAGAGCGAGCTGCTGAAGTAAAGAGGCTTTCTTGTAGATTCTCGTGCCGCGCTGTCGCTCGGGGTATTTCTTGTTGTGCTTCTGCTACTGGGTCGGCAGTTTCGCCATCAAAGAACTTGGCGATTGCGATCTGTGAGTCCATCGTTAGGGCCTTTGAAATTTCCAAAAGAAGCGGGTTTCGCACCTGAACGTTCCATTCCGAACGTCGGAGAAGTGGGATAGCTTCGCTAATCTCTTGGTTGGTGACTTGGGTGTATTGATTGAGAGCTTCTTGCTGACTAGAGGACAGTTGTCCCAAGTCAACTTCGCCGTCAGCCATTCTGCTTGCCGATGTATATCATCCACTCTCCTCCTCCGATGTGACGATAAGATGGAAGCGGTCTTCAGCCGAATGAATCGTAAATAACGGAGAAGACTCGGAATTTATGTTGTGTAGAAAGGAAGATCTCGGTTTACGTTTCGCTTGTTGCGGTAACCCCACGAGGAACCAATGCTGTGAGTATAAGATTCGGAATTAAGTAAGCGCATGAACGCTACAGACGTTGACTTGAAACATTCAAAGAGAAGAAAAGAGTTTGCAAAATATGTTGAAAGTTGGAGAGAAATAAGTTCCTATTCTTGCATCTCATGGTCCAAGAACTTCAAGAACGTGACACCAATAGAGAGCTAAGGATGAGGTTGACGAATGATGGCATCAAGCGCGTCAGAGCTAAAGTGGGCGGGAGGACACAGTGACGCATTAAGCCCATTTCGGGATGGGCTATTCTTCGGGATACTGTACCTACAGATATTGGTCGAATTCCTGGAACCAAGAGCTGGCTGCTGGCTTGAGGTTGGCGTCATGCCGCCGGAAGACAAGACAAGTATCGTTACATACAAATTAGTATTAAAAGATACTACAATCGCGATGCTGCTGTCTGTGCTGGGCTCGCGACAGACCAGAAAGGAGCCCAGCTGGGGCCGTCCTCCACCAAAACTTCCCCCCACCGCCCACATCCACACTTATCCTATCCTATCCTATCCAACCACTCGGCCAACTCCTCCATACTCTTCCCTTCTCTTCTCTCCCCGACCTCGCAAGACTTGCTTGCTCCCATTCAAGAGGCGACGGCCCGCGCCTTGTTCCCCTTGAACACGGCCGTTGGCTTCCCGCGCTTTTGTTAGCTATCGTTGACGCTGGTCAGCCGCTGAACCCCGCCGTCCGTTTCGTTCCTCCATGGGCGGCCAGTCGCCTCGATCAATTGAACCATGGGAAATGCTTGCCAGAGTCAAGTAGGTGCTGTTTTTGTTAGTATTCGGCCTGGGTCCTGCGGGCGTTGTTATCTGTACAAGACCGTTATTCTTCACCGGCAGCTTGCTAACTGGTCGTCCGCGCAGACGTCGTAAACTCGGCCAAGGGGGCTGCACTATCGTCAACACTATATACTACTGACCATGGCGACATCGCGATATCAACCGGCCGATCTACGACGCCAGGTCGGGTCTCCGAGGCCCAAGGGACGCGGTTCGTTTGCCCTGCTCTCCCGTTTCCGATATCGACACACCCCGCCATCAAGTCAAATCAAATCAAGTCCAACCTGAACGCTGACCTGGGCTCTCCCAGAGAATAAAGATACATTATGCCGAAACGTACTCATTTATGGCCATTGTCGATACGAAGACCAAGGCTGTGCCTTCAGCCACGACCAGAACAAGAACAACTCTAATTCCGACTTGTAGGTTACCTAATGTTATTTTCTGCTTCTTTGTTATTGTTGTTCCTGCCTACCTACCTATTATGCGAAAGCTCCTCCTGTTCAAATCCAGTTTGACTTCGCGTGATTCGTCTAGGTTACACACTTCGGAGGTCAGGGGCCTCTCCCCGCCATTCCCTATGCTTGATGAATTGGCAGACTTGTTTCGTTGGTCAGAGTCTTGCAGCCATCAACTCTATCATGGCAACTCTTGTTGTCTGTAGAAGCTTTATAGCTGTTGGAGAAGGCCCTAATGTCGCCTGACCTCTCCGCTCATCGGTCAATACTGCCCTCATTATTGATACTCGCTCTGCCAACTTCATTTTCGAGCATCTCCAAAACCACAAACTCCTCTTTTCCTTTTCGGCTTACCATATACTACTACATGATTATTCTGCCATATCATTCCATTAATCACACTCTCTATTGCCATACTTAAGTCGACTCTCAAAGAACTGGGTTTCACTGAGGTTCTAGTCTTGCACAATGGCTAATAATAACGATTCCAGATCCAAAAAAGCACTTAACGTTGAATCACCAGCTTTCACACCAGCGAGCGTCGTGAGCAAGAAACCTACCTTCTCTTCACAAGCTGCGAGCGCTCCTGCTTTTACACCGCGCGGCTTAGGCGGTATAAACTCTCCCAATGTTCTCCTTGTGATTGGACTAACTCCATGAAGCGGCCACTCCTGTTGGTCCCCAAGATGGCGACAACAGTCCCTTCAACCCTGCGGCTATCCGCGAATTTACCCCAAACCTTGACATGAACAACACGGTGAGACAGCATCGTTTCCAATATCGAACATCTTAACTAACGAGATAGGCTACTGCCGCAAATGGTACCGCTCAAGATGGAGGGATCCCATATGATCCCTTCACTGTGACCGGTGTGAACCCAGGCCTTCCTACTCCTCACTACAATCCTTATGCCGAAGACCCTGGAGGCCTCGGAGGCCATGGAGCGAGCTACTTCCCAGCGCAAACTGCCTTCGCCAATATCCAGCCGCTCCAACACCACTTATACTTCCCAGAGGGACACCGCCGAGATGACTTGATGCCATATCATCGCGTACCTCATGACTTTTTCTTGCCTGAGAAGGAACGCATTGAGATTGTTAACAAGCTTGAAGCCACTGGGCAAGTTCTTCCAAACTCCCAGCTACCACAACTCGACAACTACCACAACTTGGTTCCTCTGGACACGACCCATCGAAAGAATGCTAATACCTTCGGCTACCCGAGTTGGGTCTACAAAGCTACGGCAAACAAGTCGGGCCACACGTATTGTCTCAGGCGGTTAGAAGGTTACAGACTCACAAACGAAAACGCCATTAGGCTCGTTAAAGAATGGCGACGCATCCACAACGCCAACGTTGTTTCTGTCCTTGACGCCTTTACGACCCGTGCCTTTGGAGACAGCTCGCTCATCTTTGTCCAAAATTACTTTGCCCTCTCCAAGACACTTGTTGAGGTGCACTTGACGCCAAGCACCACCCATGGCACTCGCTTCCAGTCTAAAACGCCCATTGCCGAGAGCGTTCTCTGGGGCTACATCTCACAGATTGCCAATGCGCTCCAGGCTATTCATTCGCTAAACTTGGCAGCACGATGTATCGATCCAAGCAAGATTATATTGACGGATAAGAGCCGCATTCGTCTCAGTGCATGCTCGATCCTCGATGTTGTTCAGTTTGAGGCTCATCGATCGGTCCAGGAGCTTCAGCAGGAAGACTTTATCCAATTCGGCCGCTTGTTGCTCTGCCTAACGACCAACACGCTACCAATTCACCTCACCAACTTGAATGCGTCTCTGGAACAGATGACTAGGGTGTATTCGGTCGAGCTGAGAGATACTATCTTATGGCTCCTTCAACCCCAGCAACCACCAGCACAGAAAGGCATCGAGGAATTTGTACGCGGAATAGCCGGTCGTATCACGGCAACATTTGACCAGAATCTCCTGGCCCTAGACAAGATCCGTGCCGACGTGATGCGGGAGGTGGAAAATGGCAGGGCCGCCAGACTGATGATGAAGCTCGCGACCATCAACGAGCGCGGTGAGTTCGACGGCGACAGAGCATGGTCCGAGAATGGCGAGCGTTATATGCTCAAACTCTTCCGAGATTACGCTTTCCATCAAGTGGACAGCAACGGAAACCCGGTCCTGGATATGGGACACATGCTCCGATGCATGAGCAAATTAGATATAGGAACTGAAGAGAGGATTTGCCTTACCAGTCGGGACGACCAGACAAACTTCCTCGTCAGCTACAAGGAGCTTAAAAAGATGCTGACCAACTCTTTTGGCGAGCTCGTAAAAGCAAGCAAGTCAGGTCGAAGCTTTTAGGTTTAGCAGAAACCAAAACGCGACATTGAGGGAGTGTCAGAGCACGACTCGCAGGAAGTGTCAGCACAGGACTCACGAGAAGTGTCAGAAAACACAGAGGAGGTCCCAAATCCTCAAGGCGATACAGAAACAGAAACCCTGCCCGATCAGGCCAGAGTTATAAGAGGGAGGAGAAGAAGAAGAAGCGGTCGGTCGTATATCGCGAGAGTTCCTTTTGAGATGACTCCTCTCCACAGAGAAAACTACACCAATACTTTGGGTACTCTGAGGGGCGTGGTATTGGATCAATCAGGCCCTTGATAGCTCTCAATGTTGCCAGAGGGTTTCACTCTGTGTCGTATGGTTAGGCGGGCATTGGTACATTGGAAGCAAGATGCAGTCTCAGGATTGATGTATGGACTGTTTACATGTCCAAAGTTTGTGTTGGAACGGAGACAGAGCGAGACGAGACGAGACATAGCGAGATACAAGTAGCTTATTTGCTTTTGTTAACATGATATATTGCCTTGATTCAGGACAAGACTCTATGAGGTGGCCATTTAGTGATGATGACACGTGAAGCCAGTGGATTTGAACATGGGGCTTGCCCACGAATAATCCAAAATGATGTGTGTGATAATATATGGCGGACTAGGTGTATCGCTCGGTTCTCGGGGTTAATTGCGCCTTCACATGGCCGCAAATATGGTGACTGACTCCAGGTCAGGCGGGTTGTTCTTTGCCATCATGGTAATATTCGTTTTCTACTTGATAGCGTTTATTTCTTCAGTCATCCTCGGCTTGCACGAAAGGGTTGGCGATCTCTTCGCTGCCGTCGACGGGGCTGACGAGGACGAGGAGGGTGCCTCGAACAACCACTAGGCCAAGGGATCGGGTCGACTCGTTGCCTTCGTCGTCTGCAGATCATGTTAGCTATAAAATTACAAGAGTTCGAAGGGAAGGATCAATAAAGGGAGCGTATATATAAGTATTCGCGCGTCATACCTCGAACAACCTCGTGGACATCATCTAGAACCAGGTTCATGAGAGCATCATAGCCCTTCAACGTGCCCTTGACTGCGCCAGACATTAACAACGGTCCTTGCTCACGTGCAAATCGTCCACCATACCTTCACGGCCACCGTTGAACTTGACAGTGATCTGCTTGTCCATATACTTGCCCAAGTCGAGGATGTTCTCCTTCTTGGGTCTCTCGCGCTCCTGCTGGGCGCCTCCCGCGCCTCCTCCTCGACCGCCTCCGCGTCCACCACGGGGGTGCGATCCTTGGCCGCGGCCGCCTCGGTGTGAGGGTCTATCGGACATGGCGTATATTCCGGGGTTCGGTAGGGGGAGAATGGGGTGGGATATTTATTGGTGATGAGCTTGGGGGTTTGGGTTGAAGTTGGAACTTGTGATGGCTTTGGTGGGGTGAGTGGTGCTAGTACGAATAAGGAGGGAGATGTGTGTGAATTGACTTCTTTGTGGGGTTGTAGGTATGTGCGAGATTGGTGATACTCTTACGATTCAACCAATGAGTGTCAGGAATAAAGACAGCAACACTCGAATATACGACAATATTTCATATCTCATACACGGCGAAATGAATCACTTACCAACTGCAAGATAAACCTGATCTTCAGAACTGAGTCTAGATCTAACAAGATGCAGTACAGCCGTCTCAGTTGGTGATGATTACTTACCGACTTTCAGTGCCGCGAAACCAAGCGTCGTACTATTGGACTATCGAGTATCCGTACAACAGCACGAAATATCGCTCGCGTGCCTCGGAAATCAACGTTGCAGTAGCAGATCGACGAGCATGCCACTCACCCTCTCCACGGCGTGATCCAATGCCAACCATAATATTACCTCTCTCATTTGGCTCGGAACTAGACCCATGCAGCTTGAGCTTGTTTACCGCCTGTAATCTGTGATGCATCCCCTCCCCTCCATCCGTGCAAGCTACCTAGCTCTGAGTGGATGGATAGAAATGCAGCAGCACAGCCTCATACAAAGATCCCGCGCGAGGACATGCATCAGGGCGTTGTATAGACTGCATATACAGTGAGGAATATGTGATGGCGACTGTAGTGATGTTTCATGAGTTGTTTTTTCTTACATGTACTTGTATTAATGAAAGGAGGCCTCTTGAATATCAATCATGAACTGTCCCAAAGAGGAAATGAAGCTCCCTACCTCACACTTAGTACTTATGTAGGACACTAGAGGCACCTAGCATTGGATCTTGAACCCGCTCGTCCGCTATCCGTATACAACATACATGCAGGAAAATGACTGATCTGTCTGTCAGCGTTGCTTTGAATTGGGAGCTGCCGCTATTTTTGTGGTCTTGTTCAGTCGAGAGTTCTTCAATATAATATTCTCTTAGAATACCTCATTCCTTCTCAGCTTCCTAATAAGGCGGGCATCCCTCTCACCAGCTAGCTAACCAGCTCGTGTTTGCCATCCCCTTTAGGCGCTATCATCCCAATTCATTTGATCTGACCATTCTTCCGTCCTCTAAGACCTACACAGTACCTCATACCTACTACCTCCTAGATCGTACGGGGTCGGTCTGCAAGTACTTACCCTGGCAATCGCCGCCTCCGCGCTTTTCACAGCTGCACCTCAGGTTCCCCCCCACATCATCCCGGCACTTTCTTCTTACTCGAGACTCTTTTTTCCACGGGCATTTCCTTCTGCTTCTGCTTGTGGTCTCTCTTTATCTGACCCTCTTCAAATCTCCTTTTCTTTGCTTCTGAAGCTCCTCTTCGCCCACTTAGAGTTTCCAGCTTTACCCGTCGTAGCTCGGTGCGTTATTTCGCGCGAGGGATTTTCTGTGCTGGAATAAATTGAGCTCTCTCTACGGAGCATCCAACAATTGTCCTCCTCTTGGCGGCCATTTACCTGCATCCATCCGTCTTGGGTCTCGCTCGCTATACTAACTACCTACCTACAAAATCGACAGCTTTGGCCTCTCAGTTCACTCAGCTTCACTTTTACTCTGTCGCCATGAACATCCAATAACCGCTGTCACTGTCTTCTCCTCCTCTCTCTTCTCCCCGTTGCAGTCCCTTCGCGACGTCGCCACTCACCTGACTGACTCTTCTTATTATCTCGTCGCCGTCAAATCTCTCATACACGCCCTTGATATCTATCTCCCTATATACTCTGTCCACTCTTCAGCGCCATCTAGGCAGATTTTCCCGCTTCAATAGGGCAAGTAGGGGCTCAATTTCGGCTAGGACGTTTGTCTGTCTGGTTGGACAAACGTAAGCCGCCTCTTTCTATCACACATACGCTTGGGGACCAGGCTTGCCTATCACACACGCTCTTGGCTTCTCCCTTTGACCAACGCGGCATCGCATTTACTTACACACATCAACAACCCATCATGGGCCATACTTCGGACTCAGAACCCGCAAAACGAAAGCGTGACGTCGATGATGCCGGTGGTCAAGGACGTGCTCAGCACGCGCCTGCATCTCTTCAGCAAGGTATGTCCAGTGTGACAAGACAACAGCCAACAAGCGCTGCACCATATTGTGTCGCCTCAAATCCTGAGACGTGCCGTTTGTAGCACCTGCCACCACGCGCGAGACTGTCTTGTCTGTTTTGACCTGGTCGTCATTACATGACATGCATGCATGTGTCGTGTACTCCTATCTACATCCCTCAATGCATGTCGTCGCCTGATGGCACGTCCAAACAGAACGGCATTTGCATCAGCCGTTGTACATGGATGGTTTGACCCCTCGCCGGACGAAGCGTTTAGCTCGACTCCTCCAGGGACGCACATGCTTGTTGCTTTTGTATCCGGCTTTTCTGTCTTGGTGCGCTGGCACAGCTTGTTCGCTTGGAGGATATGCTAACTCGACATTCAAGGCGTTCCCGGTTATATCCATTATCTCCCGAGATCGAATGCATCTCATTTGAGCCTCGTTCAAGGTGACGCCGATACATTTGGCGACATCATTGGTCTGATTGGAGAATATGAGAGTAAGGACGCCAAGACATTTTGCTTTTATCTGCAAGGTCAATCCTGTGACTGACATGCATCAGGCGTTCTGGACAGACATGAGAGTCTTGCAGCGAGTCTTGGGGCCAAACTTACAGGCCCACGACTCTTGAGAGGCATCGAGAAGTTTTTCGACGGGCCAATCAAGACAACGCCACTTCAGCCCTTCTCCAACCCCATCAGCTGGCTTGATGTAGTCAGTTTCGCCAGATCAAACCCCAAGGATTTCACCCTTGTTCAAAAGCCAGATGGTTCCAGATGCTGTCAGTTCGTGCTCAAGGGCTCTCAAGTCGAGATTCTGGAAGATGATTGGCGTCTGGTCTGGTCTGGCGCTTTGGATCGATTTCCTCTGGATCATCCCCTTGAGGAAGACGAGACGGCAGAACTGGCCACATTGGATATTCTGGAACAAAGAACATCCGTTCTTTACAAGAAAGCTGATGAAGTAGCGGCCAGAGCCCGTATACTGAATCATCGACTAGGACAGAGGAAACAAGATATTCGTCGGCGCAGGAGCACACAGGACACGTCGCCGTCACGACATCAGCCCGCCAACAACACCAACAGTAACAGTTACCAGAGAACATCCAACTTTGCTGCTGGATACGATCTGCATGCAGATTTGCTACAGCAGTTTCTCACAGCTTCAGCCTCACCGCCACCATCGCGATCAACATCAGTCACAGGGATCCCCATAACTAGCCTGAGCCAACCATCGCCATCTCACAGCACAACCCACTCTCAAACACATGGGTCAAGATACGGCGGCGGACATGCAGCAGAGACGACAGTACAGCCTACGATGGACAACCGCGAGGCAGCTTTCAGATCCCTGATCACGCAGAGAACCGATCAATTAGGTAAAGGAGATGTAATAAACCCACCTTGTGATCGTTGTCGAAGGCTTCGAGTGGAATGCGTTAAGCATTTGACGGCATGTTCAGGGTGTACTAAAAAGCACGCCAAATGCAGTTGGAAAACAGTGACGGATGACGAGTTTCGACAGCTCAAACGAGACATGGGCCTCAGAGATGAGATGGATATTGACGGACAATCGGACAGTGGACCAGGTCCTGAGATATTAGACCCCAAAGACGGACGTTCGAGCCGACTTGGAGAGCGGCAGGAAACAAGCAGGACATATGGGGATAGAACACCAGGAACATACGGGGCAGATGAAGGATCCCGGCCACCCAGTCGAGACAATGGACACCCCCCAAGCACTATGGAACCGTCGACTGCATCGATACATCGATTCGACCTGAGTGCGGAACGACATCGACTTCCGTTTGGAATGGGGCAATCAGCCAGATCGGATCACAGTAACCATTCGGGGGAAACACTGGTGGCTGGAACAAACACGACAGGCCTGACGAGTTCGCTGGCAATACCTTCGAACAGTACGTACAGGAGCGGTGACGGTTCGTTGAATCCTTCACCCAGCTGATAGCGTCTAGTCAGGGTAGCTCCGTTGGAGTTTTATGCATGAAACGGTTAACAGGCTTGTAAGAGTCGACACAGAGAGATGGAAGGAGTTGAATCAATGTGTTATGAATACTATGAATACAAAGCCATGTGAGACTAGACTGCTTGTCAATGATCCCGTTGTGATTATAGTGATGACTTTCTTTATTTCATCCTCCTCTGTACGGATACTCAGTTTCGATCTGCTGTAATTCCGGGTCCACATTTAAGGCAATGTCGAAAGATACGTACCTGAAGACGCGCCCCGCCAGCGCCACTTCCATTACGGGACCACGTCGAACCCGTCCAGCCAGTGGCAGTCATAGAAAAAAAAGTTTCCATGGATGGGCAGGCTCGCTCTACCTACCACCGCTACCTACCTTACTGCTTCTCTGATTCATGAAAAAGATTCTCCATCTTTTTTATCTATCAATCACCAGAGGCCATTCCTCTTGTAACAACTTCTGGCGACTGGGCCTTCGTTCTTCGACTGATGTTTACATCATACATGTTCTCTTAATTCTACGACATCGACGAGCTGCTGCATTGGAGGTCGATTCCTCTCTTCTCCCGAACCTCCCGTGTAAATCAGATCTCAACGACGAACCACACAAAACGAGCCAACAGAACAGAGCATCCCACATCGGAGGAGGAGACCAAAAGCCTCAAGGCTGCTGCTTTACAATCATCGACGACTACTTCTCACACAATGACACACCATAATCCCACATCCCACATCATGACCAGTCGCGACGAGAGCCCTTTTCGTCATAGCCATGTGCCAATCGACCACTCGGCCCTCATCCAGTCACGAGAGACTGGCGATGTTCTTCCCGATGACACTCCTATCCAGGGCAACGTCAAAGCATTGCCCTTTGCTAAATCCTGGGTTCACATGTTTGCTGGCGGGTACGTAAACGCTCCATGCCCATCACCAACTAGCTAGCTAGCTCGCGACACAAGACGAGACGACAACTTATCATCGCAAAACTAATTTGCGGGGAACAACGAGACTAACATGGTGGCGATCTATAGTGTTGGTGGAATGACTGCCGCTGCCGTTACAGCTCCCCTCGATGTCCTCAAGACCCGATTGCAATCCGATTTCTACCAGGCCCAGATTGCGGCCCAGCGCGAGGTTCAAGCTCAAGCCCTTGGCCGACTCAACCCTGCCCGAACTGCACTATATCACCTTAACGACACCCTCAAGATTCTCGGCTCAGTATACAAAAACGAGGGTTGGCGAGCGCTGTTCAAGGGTCTTGGTCCCACCTCTGTGGGGGTTGTCCCAGCCCGTTCCATCAACTTTTACGTCTACGGTAATGGAAAGCGCTTGATATCCGAACATCTCAACAACGGCACGGAGGCTCCCTGGGTTCACATGGCCGCTGGTGCGGCTGCTGGTATCACCACCTCAACGGTTACAAACCCCATTTGGATGATCAAGACTCGTCTGCAGCTGGACAAGAATGTGGCGGCCGGTGGAGCCCAGATCCGCAAGTATCGCAACAGCTACGACTGTATACGTCAAATCGTCCGGGACGAAGGTATTCGAAGTCTCTACCGTGGCATGAGCGCTAGTTACCTCGGCGTGGTAGAGTCGACGATGCAATGGATGCTTTACGAGCAGATGAAGGCATCCCTGGCCCGCCGACACAACAATCTTATGCGCAGCGGCCGTGAGCATACATGGTGGGATAAGACTGTCGACTGGACTGGAAAGGGTTTTGCTGCTGGAAGTGCCAAGCTGGTTGCTGCTGTTATCGCTTATCCCCACGAGGTACGTCATCAAGTTGATATGAGACATTGGGTTCTCGCAAAATACTAACAGGATCATAATAGGTTGCGCGAACGCGGCTACGACAGGCGCCCATGAAGAACGGGCTACCCAAGTATCACGGTCTTGTCCAATGCTTCAAGCTCGTCTGGCTCGAGGAGGGTGTCATGGGTCTCTACGGCGGCCTGACTCCTCACCTCATGCGAACAGTACCCAGCGCTGCCATCATGTTTGCCATGTATGAAGGCATTCTTCGACTATTCCATACACCTGCGTAAAGCATTGGACAATTGGGAACGAATTCAATCGAGACGAAGCGAAATAGTGCAATACGGCTGGCCAGACCCGCACTCAATGCACCGCACCTGTCGCTCGATATCTTGTAACACTATCCAACACGGGTCGCTATGAAGCTTTGAAAGCTTTGCTCAACGCTACTCGCTCTTACATCAATGTACAACACCCGGGATCTTTGAAGGAAGCAGGGGAATGAGGAAGTCATAAAACCCCAACAAAAGGAGAGGCGACGCGGTTAAGGCGTCCTTTGTTTTCGGCGTTTGGCGAGGGTCAGTAGAAGGGGCCGGCGAAAAACCTACACTCATGCTCATGCTTATGCTTATGCTCATGCTCACATAGAGGACATGTACGAAATTATGTATAATAGGAGAGGCGCGTCTATTTTCAGGATATCACCACACCTTTGCTATACTATCACAAGCTTGCGCATCGCATCGCATTCTAGATAAAAGGAGGCTGTCACCTCTCATCCGATGCTGAGAGGAAGCCAATGAATGGATTAACATTAAATCACTTTGTTATCTCTACGTTTCCGTGCCTAGATGTGTATTTTTAGTGTCACAGTTGGGGTCTGATGGGGCGAATCACTCTTGCTACCTATTCAGAGTAGATGATATGGATACAAGAAAGCTCAGCAGTCCATGAACGCCCCTCGTGAGTGAAACAAAGATGAGTCGCCAAACGCGTAAGTGAGTCCCAGAGCCTCAAATTTGGGACGGAATACAAGCTGAAGGAGCAGTTTTGAAACGGATTGAAAACATAAGGACTGTGACCAGAGCGTGCTTTTCCCACATGAAACAAAGAGGGAGGGAGAGAGGGAGTAGTATGTACGTGAAGGGAAACGCCATCCCAACTTCTTTCGTTTTCGTTTCCTCTTGTTTTCTCGACTTGCTGCTGTAGTCATTGGGAGGTCATGTTGTCGAGAGGGGCGTCTCGCTGGTTAAGAGCCGGGTTTCGCTTGCGGAGTTTTCGAGGTTGGCGTGGAGCTGGAGATGGGGATGGAGAGCGGGAACGAGAGCGAGAAGACATGGCTTTGAAGGGCCAGATCAGACGGAGGCGTCACCAAGCGTTGCGATCCCAGTTAGGGTCTACGTATGTGTCAATCGAGATATCATGATAGCTATACCCAGCAACAAACTCACCTTGGACAAAGGCAGCCAGAACCTTGCTCCCCGTCTGCAGCAGGGGATGGCCGACGACGATCTTGAGGAACTTCTCGAGGCCTGCACGACGACCCTCGATGACGTCGTCGCTGAAGCGGTTGGTGAAGACCTTTCCGGGCAGAGGAGGGATAGTAACACGGGCGCTCTCGCGCTCGAGGATGTCGCGGAAGTACTCAAAGTCGGAGTAGCGGCGGCGGACGCTGCTCTGGCGGAGCTTGAAGGCGGGGATGTTTGTGCGGCAGAGGATCTCGTAATCGGTGTACATGTGGCGGCCCATGCCATGCGTTCTTGGGTTTCGGACCTAGATATGGCGCTTTGTAAGCCTTTGTCTCGTGCATGTGGTGATATGATATGGCGCAGCGCACCTCAATCTCTAAAAAGTTCTCGGGAGGACCGTAAATCTCGTCGAAGCTCTGCTGGCGTGTGTCGGGCATGGATTGAAGGATTGGGCGGTGGAATTGTGAGCCGGGCGCATCAACGGCTGAGTTGTCCTGGTCGGACGCCATGTTGGTGATGGTGGTTTGGTGTTGTAGTGGTGAGTCTTGGCTGTCGGGTATTATAGATAAGGTATTAAGAGGTAGAGCCTAAGGTTCGGCAGTCGTAGCGGTGCAAAGAGAGGCTGGTGGTGATGTTTGGTAGAGTAGAGGTGGAGGTGGAGATGGGGGAGAGAGAGGGAGAGGGTATCTCAGTTTGTATGATGTTCTTGTCGCATGAGATCAGGTTTGAGGTGGAAGTGGTAGTGGTAGTAGCAGTCCATCCTACTAAGTTAGTGGAAATAGATGGAAGTGGAGGCGGGGGAGAAGGAAGGCGGGGTACTTGGGTATTTGGCCTGGGGCTCAGATAAACGCAGGTATCTTTTTCTTTCTTCCGTTTTCCTTGGTCAAGTGATGCATTGTAACGAATAATAGGACATTAACGACTGGTTCGGGTCATTCGGACACCGGTTGTTTTTGTTGAGATAATTGTGTAACCATCAGTGTCTATGATGGTTTGTGTAACTATGAGCGTTTGTTTATTCTTCAGTAATTCGTAGAGGCAATCCTATTGTTATAATATCTATTCTTAATAAATATAATGCATTTAACATTAATTAAAAATGGCTTGAGATTTTATAATTATTTATAATTTATTTAATAGAAATAATAAATATTAAATATTTTAATCCTTCTATTAGTTAAATATACTGTCTCCTATAAGTAACAATATTATACTCTTTAAATAATGCATAGGTATTTAGTTATCTGGTATAAAATACAATAAGGCATTGTTTACTTATAGTGTTTATATAACTATGTGTGTTTATGAGCCTTTGTGTAACCATGAGTGTTCATGAGTTGCTTGTGTAACCATTTGTGTAACCATGAGCATTAGGATATTGTCTTCTACAACAAGTCCACGTACTCCGTACAGGAGCTAAACATAGTGGTCATAACGAAGGATCAGTTTACTGAGCTCGGGGGTACTGAAGATCTTACTATAAATAAATAGGTAATAAATGCTATCAACTTTTGTTACTGGCGAGTCGCTTGTGTAACCTTGTGTAACCATGAGTGTTCCGATATTGTATTTTACAATTGTAGACAGAGATTAGCTGTTACTCGATATAAAATTAGATCATTGAGTTCGTGAGCGTTGGACATTGCAGCAGATATAAATCATGGTTTGTTTTTGGGAAGATGGTTGTTTGTGTAACCATGAGCATCGATATTACATGAGTGTTGACAGAGATATCTAACCAAAATAGATATAAGACCTAAGTATAGTAGCTAATAATTGACTTTTGAGACAACACTGGTTCACTAAACTTGCAGTATTTAAATGATGTAGCAGAAATAGATAGTATCGTTTTATATTCAAGTAATGGGACTCGTGGGGCTCAAGCCCACAGTGTAACACTCGACCAAGTTCAGCAATGGCCTATATATGATTCCTTGCTATGAGTTAATCCAAGCTGCAGTGTCCGGACGTTTCACTCTTAATTCGAGCCATCTACTGGCTTTAAGAGTGATATTAGCCATATGTCTGCCTCTCGACGTGACATGGACGGGCTGTATACATAGGAGAAGCACATTTCTGCCCTTCTCCACAGCCATTCAGCTAATCGAACAGCCCAGGCGCTCTCGAATCGATATTCCCAAAACTCTCGTGCAAAGGCTGAGCTGAATCAAACAAGTATAAGCCCATATAATCATCAAAACGCCATACGCCAGATGTGTCTCACCTTGGGCCTGAACCTTCAACGCCTATTACGACATGTAGTTTTACACATGATCCGTATACAGAAGATCGGCGCGTTTCCTCCGAAATCATCGCGTCAGGGGTTACCGGTCTGTTCCTTGTCGTCTTCGAGCAGGCAGTCTACCCGTCAACCAAGCAGAGGCCTCACTTCTTGTCGGCAAACTTTTGGTGGATAGCACGGATCTGATCCTCAACGTTAACATTCTGCATGTGACCCAGCTGCGCTTGGCTCTTGGCATCCACGGCGCCGTCATAGCTGTGAATAGCAGCCTTCTTTCTGCGCGCCAACTCATCCTCGGAAATTGCCTGCCCGGTAACTGGATCGAAGACGTCGCTGCGTTGGCTGGCAAGACGCTTGAGGTTATTTGCGACGTCGACATGCGAGATATTGGAGGATGCATATCGCGTGTCTGCCTTGGCCTTCTGCTCTTTCCACCGAGGATCAAGGAGTTCAACTAAAAACATGTCAGCATATGAAGTCTCTTGGATTGAATACCGGGTAACGTACTTCGCATGTGAGCCTCAAGCTCATTCATAGGAATCTGCTGCTTGCAGTTGGGGCACAGCGCTGTCTGCGCACCCTGTCTATTAGCAGCTTTTTGCGCTGCACGAGGGACATAATTCTCCTTGATCTTCATCGGAGGAGCACCGCCACGTGCTTCGGCAGCAGCCTGGTGCTTCCGTGCTTGCTGCTCTGCGCGTTCCTGAATGCGGCGCTCCTCCTCTTCTTCTTGAGCAGATCGCTGTGGTAGTTGCATTTCCTGTTGTTGCGGAACAGGGGAGTACGGCTGTGTCGGAGGAGGCATTTGGGTGGGTTGGTAAGCTGGTTGTTGAGGACCGGCCGGATAGGGGTTGGGGTATGCGTTGTACGAGGTATCTTCGTCGGGCATGGCTTCCTCAATTCGAAGACTGGCACTAATGGATGCATTGTTGCGGTCTTCGAGGGATGCGTACTGGAGGTCGGACAGGTTGGTAGGAGGTGGAAGGTTGGCGTGCTCGTCTGCATCGTTGAAGGTGATGGTCTCAACAACAACAAAGTCACCCCAGTCGATCTGCGCAAACTCCTCCTTCTCCTTGACCTCTTCCTCCTCTTTCTTTTGTCGTTCGGACTCGACGAACTTGGCATATTCGGCGCGTTGCTTGGCGCGGTTGAGGGCCAGGAACTTGTCGTTCACGTTGGCTTGGAGTCCCTTTATACGCTCCTCCTGAAGCTTTCCACCTTCGCCGCCCAGACCACCCGCGCGCAATAGTGTTGTGTATTGATCGACAATATGTTGGAAGAAGTTGTGAAGGGTATGGTTGGGAATGAGGAAACCAAACTGCGGGTTGCCGGCTTCGCGCTGGGCCAACTGTGTCATGAACGGCCGTCCATTCTTGGCTACAAAGAGAGCCGACAATTGGATCACATCCAGATCCTTTCGGTTGATGCGAGGCGTTCGCGCAGAGAATTGATAATCGACAGGCTTCGGTGGTCCCTGAGGTTTAGGAGGCTCTACCACGGGCTCACCCACGCGGCCAGCAGCAATCGCCGTACCACGTCCATTCCTGACCTCATCGAGTCGCCACTGGTAGAAGGGATGGTAAGCATCGGAAGGGTTAAGGAAGCTGAATTTCGGGTTGGAGCGCTCCTTGTCACGGATGCGATCTTCGAATACGGCGCCGTTTCGCGCTACGTAACCAGCTGTTTTTTCCAGGACATTTCGGATCTCGCGAGGAGGAAGGACAACACCAGCGGGAGGTTTGATATCGTCGAGTATGGCTGCGGCAGCATCGCCGTTAGTTGTTACGGCTGCCATTGTGACGAGGATGCGCTGAGAAGGAGAAAGAGAAAAAAGAAGAAGAGGCTGGTTGGCTGGCTGATGGAGCTGCTGGCCGAGGGCGATTTGGGAAATTTCGAGGTGTCTCTGGCGACGCGAAGCATTGTCGGAGGAATGTTGTTCCGGGTAGATTTAGGTGCCGACCGGTACTTTTCGATCACCCTCAACTTACAGCAACCTTATTTTAACCAGTACAATACCTTTAAGTGATAAACTTGAGGCTTTCCATAATATTGCATTCGCTGTGTTTTCATTGATTATCGTCTCTATCTTGGATTTTGTTTTATTTTTCGGAACAATTAGTCATATGTTGTTCTCAGGGTGCTAACTTACAAGCCTTCATTCTCTGCCTATTCGGATTGTCAAGTAAGAGAGTTAGTTACAGTGATATCTTCAACCTTACATATGCGGCAGGGCCTCTTCTCTGAGTATAAATTCCGTCTGGACTCATTGCTGGGGCTTTTCTTGAACAGTTCTGTAAGTTGATAGACATGCATGACTTGTGGCTTGATTTGCCTAACACCTATTGGTCCTCATCTCATCATGTTAATTGGCCATACTGAATTGAATGCATGCCTCGGTTGAGTCGCACGGTCAAGAGTGCAGATGAGCCTACAGAACGAGTTTTAAGCAGCTCACCTACTTTTCTGTCAAGTGTCCATCCTTCATAAGTAAACTTCTCCAACGGTCGGACTGGTGAGCAGGCTTTGAGTCGAGTCTACAGACCACCGGTTTACATCTTGGCCGCGATTATATCCATGATTGACTAGACAACTCAAGCTCTGGCTTGCTTGGCTTGTCGTGCGACTTCAGATTACCTATCTCACCACGACTCCAGAGACACACACTATCGGTTAAGTTAGCCAGGCTACCAGGTAGCATACCATGGATCTAGATACCCCGCAATACCCTAATTAAATGACGTTTATCAGCCACGGAGCATTCGCCGTTTCCCCCGACCAACAACCCCCTAGGTTGGCATAGTATCCCTCAACACACCACCGGTATTCGGCATTCAAAACCGCTATCTCGAATCCAGACCTGTCAGTTTTCTCAACTCAGGGGGGCTTCTTATCAATAACCTCATCCAAGAAAAAGTCTGGTCGAATAACGAACAGTGGTAAAAAGTTAAAATACCCCAAAAACAGGTGTGGGCTCTCCTCTCGACACACCTATCGAATAAATCCTCATCTCCCCTATGCAGCATTGAATTTCTTATGAGCCATTCTCGATGGAATTGGCGGCATGGAGAAACTCTGCCCTCGAGGCTGCTTCTCATTCTTTGTTTGACGAGAGCTCCACCCGGTCTGAAGATGCGAGTGTCTTATTAGTTCTACTCTCATTCTTCTCGCCCTATGAGAAAATTCCTTTAGAACTCTTTGCACGGGGGTCAGCTCCTCGAAAGAGATGGACAATTCAGGGCCAAATTGAGCTTGTCGATGCGACGAGGGTTGGCCTGGCTCCAGAATTGGTCGACCTCTTGGCAGATCCCCAAAGACTTACACGAGCCTTTGATGAGTTGTGCCAATCTGCAGCGGTGCTCAGATATCCTGATGGGACGTATCACTTGAATGAGGATATGTCTGCACGAGTCCTTCGAGGTCTCGCCTCAGACGCTCTCCCCTTTTGGCGACAGCAAGCCTTGATTGTGGCATACAGAGCCATACCCTGGAAGTACATCGAATTTCCGTGAGTCCAAGATCGACCACCAGCGAGCTCGAACCGCTGACATGACACAAGAGATCCCGTGGTCAAATCATTTTTACCACATCTACAACATGTTGCCGAGGCGTTCCACGACTGTTTCGATGAGTTGCCCACAGCCACGAGAACTGACTTCATGCTTACGCTCATTGAGGCCTTTCGGTTCCCAGACATGGCTTGGAAATACTTTGCCATCGGCCAAGCAGAGTTGGCTGCTGGGCGTTTGAAAGACACCCATCTTCGTCTTTGCATTGGACAGACCAAGGCGGTCTTGGGACGTCTCAGTGGGAACATGGATGAAGCGACAGGCAGCCTTGAAGATTTTATATCCAGCGACCCGGCTCCTGTTATGAACAAGCGGGTAAGATGTGAAGTTGGTGTCGCAATCATCCAAAGCTCCCTGAACGCAATTCAAGTGGCAGATCTGTCCACTGCACAGAAGCTCTTGGAAGGTTGGGATCCGCTTGGTGACGGCGACCCATCGCCTCTAGAAGAGGTGCTCAATTTCCGCAAATATTCGTTACTAGGAAGGGTTATGCGATTGCAGGGTAACTTCAGAAACTCATTAGAGCTTCTCAAGGTTGCACATCAGGAGTCGCAGAAACTAAGTGAGCTCGTTTTTGACGAGGACCTTCGGGATCTGACATGCGACCTTGCTGATGCTTTGCGAGAACTCGATGAGCCTCTGACTGGTGAAAGTTATCTTCGCGTCGAGATAATACGGCGAACTGAGAGACCTGACCCCTTGCCTGGCAAGTCGCTTCTGGAGCTCGCTTTGGCCGAGGCTCTTTTTGCCCAAGAGCGTTATGGAAAGGCAGAAGAGATATGCGTCGATATCGAATCACGCGCCAGTCTTCTCAAGTATGAGAGGCTACGAGTTTATGTCATTCTGGCGAAACTGTCACATATCAGATCGGATTTTGAAGTTGCATTGTCACGCTGGAGTGAAGCAATGCAGGCGCTTCAGGAGTTTTCGTTGGTAGATGGACAAGTCCATACCATTATATCAGCATCCATGGCTGATGTGTTGGATGCTCAGGGTCACAATTGGTTGACTCGAGAATCTCCTCGAAAGGCTTCACTGACTGAGTTGGCAAAGCCACAGGGTGTTCCGCACTGGATCGCTGGGTTTCGACAATGGGCAGACTATCTGCAATCTAGAGGAGCTCTCAAAACTCTGCATGGATCGGGTTGATCGAGGGTTAGTTGCACACTTAGGATCAGTTATAAGATTTAGGAGTCTTTATACTGAAACTCTGTGTGGGACCGGCATCAACAAGCAACAAATAAGACAAAGATACTGTTGATGTTCTGGAAGAGGAGGATCTTGACCTTGATGTGTTTTAATTTAATGTAACGATGGAATTGAGATACCCTGTACCAAATCAGCTGGCTACTCCCGGTGAAACATTTCAATATCGCAACAGCAAAACGTTTCATGGTCTAGAACGTGCGTTTCGGACAGTTCGCAAATTTGGAGATCACGAGCAGAAAAGGGGTCAAGTTAGGTTGTCCGTACCTAAGTGTTTATAATTACCTACTAACCTAGTAGTGTCGTTTTGTTTGGAGTTGGAGTTAATTATAGTCACACCCGAGGAGGCCATGTGGACAGACATGTACGTACCTACAGTTTCACCAAGAAGACGTTTCTGATAAACTGTCGAATAGTCAGATCCGGAATCGAAAAACAACCCGATTCACACAAAGAAGTCTCTCTCTTTCTCACGAGTCATTCATTGTTGATCGTCAATGTCAAACACGTAGGTTTGCGGGAGCTGAAACCAGTTGAGCTGTCACCAAATGCTATCTCCAATGGCCGATATTGATAGGCCCAATGGCATCTGCTGAAGCTCTGTTCTGAGGTTAGCGTTGCGGGGACGCCAGGGGATCTTCGCGGCCGGGACCGGGTTTGATTCGCTGCAGGGTTCGATGCGTTAGGGGAGAGCCTCCACTGGGCTGACATGTCGCGTCACAGGCCAGAGAGAGGCAGGCGGGAAGGGAAGGATGGGAACGAGCCGAAAAGGCCACTGTAGCTACAATTTTTTGGACATCCATGGGAATTGGAACAAGAAGGAACGGACGGGTGTGACACTGGACGCGCCTGCTCGTACCGCAATCAGCAGCTAGACCAATCCTATCTAACTATAACCATTCGATTTCTCAGTTACAGTCTCAGCCTGCATAAGGTAGGAAGCTGCTAGCTGAGGCGTGCTAAACTAAACGTCGCCTTATCCCCTGCCCAAAGCTTCATCCCTCTTTTTTCCCCTTCCCTCTTTATTTCTTCCTCCTTGCAACCCTTCCCTTCGCCCCAGCATCCATTCTACCCCCCAGGCTTATTTTTTATCGCCTGCCGTCGCTGATATTCGTATCATAACGACGGTTTGCGATTGAGTTTTGGGTTGTTTTTCTCTTCTCATTTCTCTTCTTGTCCTCCTTGTTTAAAACACTTCCCGGTTTATCGATGAGGTATTCCTAGACCTCCGCCGGTTTCTATTATAGCTCTTCTTCATCAACTCTCGTTACTTCGAACAACCGATTTGGACCCAACGTCCTCCAACGATCGATTCGACTTCTATATTTGATACTCGACTGTCATGGCTCGTACGAGGGGCAAGAGTCCCCAGCCGCCCGCCAAGGCCTCGACGCCTGTGTCCGAGAACCAGCAGCCCATTGCGGTTCCTCCTCAGCCGCAAACTACTGCTGTCACCACCAAATCCAAGAACAATAAGAAGAGCAAGTCTACCTCGTATCAGTCTGATGGTGTTGAGGATAACGATGTCTTCCTCCTCCCCCTCTCTGACTACTGGGTAGTCTTGGCTCTCATGGTTGTTGCTACCATCGTCCGTGTCTACAGGATCTACCAGCCCACAAGTGTTGTCTTCGATGAGGTCCAGTGCGTCTTCCCAGCCAATTGGAACGCTATTATCGTTCCAATGCCCTTCTTGTATACCAATGCGCTAATCTGTGTGTTTCGATCAATAGTTTCGGTGGTTTCGCTACAAAGTACATCAAGGGCAAGTTCTTCATGGACGTCCACCCTCCCCTGGCCAAGATGCTTATCGCTCTTACTGGATGGCTTGCTGGTTTCGACGGAAGCTTCGACTTCAAGGAGATTGGCAAGGACTACATTGAGCCTGGTGTTCCCTATGTTGCCATGCGAATGTTCCCTGCTATCTGTGGTATTCTTCTGATCCCCTGCATGTTCTTCACCTTGAAGGCTGTTGGCTGCCGAACCATGACCGCTACCATGGGCGCTGGTCTGATCATCTTTGGTTCGTATTTGCGGCTCCTTTGCGCTATCGAGACCCTGATTGCTGACTACTTGCAGAGAACGGTCTTCTTACCCAGGCCCGTCTGATCCTCCTCGATTCCCCGCTTGTCGCTGCCACTGCTTTCACTGTCCTCGCCTTTTCCTGCTTTACTAACCAGCATGAGCTTGGCCCCTCAAAGGCTTTCCAGCTGAGCTGGTGGTTCTGGCTTGTTCTCACTGGTCTTGGTTTGGGTATCACCGTGAGCATCAAGTGGGTTGGACTCTTTACCATTGCTTGGGTTGGGTCCCTCACTCTTCTACAGCTCTGGGTCCTCCTTGGTGACAACAAGAACGTGTCCATGGTAGGCACTTTTAATATCGGCCAGTGTTGACTTCGCGACTAACACATTCCCAGCGTCTTTTCTCTAAGCACTTCATGGCTCGTGTCTTCTGCCTTATCATCATTCCTCTTACTTTCTACATGGCCATGTTCGCTATCCATTTCGTCTGCCTCCAGAACCCCGGTGATGGCGATGGCTTCATGAGCTCCGAGTTCCAGGCCACTCTCAACAACAAGCGCATGAAGGATGTTCCTGCCGATGTGTTGATGGGCAGCCGTGTCAGCATCCGCCATGTCAACACCCAGGGTGGCTATCTTCACTCTCATCCTCTCATGTACCCTACCGGTAGCAAGCAGCAGCAGATCACCCTTTACCCTCACAAGGACGACAACAACATCTGGCTTCTCGAGAACCAGACCCAGCCTCTTGGAATTGATGGCCAGCCTATCAACGGTACCAAGGCCTGGGATGCCCTTCCCGAGCCTCACTACATTACCGATGGCACCGTTCTTCGTCTTTACCACGGCCCCACCCATCGCCGCCTTCATTCTCACGATGTTCGTGCTCCTATTACCGAGGCTGACTGGCAAAACGAGGTCTCTGCCTACGGTTATGAAGGATTCGAGGGAGATGCCAATGATTTCTTCCGCGTCGAGATTGTGAAGAAGAAGACTCGAGGAGCTGTCGCAAAGACGCGCCTTCGCACCATTGAGACCAAGTTCCGCCTTGTTCATGTCATGACTGGCTGCGTTCTGTTCTCTCACAAGGTGAAGCTTCCGGATTGGGCATCTGAGCAGCAGGAAGTGACCTGCGCCCGTGGTGGTACTCTTCCCAACAGTCTGTGGTACATCGAGGGTAACACACACCCTCAGTTGGAGGGCGATGTTGAAAAGGTCAACTACCGCAACCCTGGTTTCTTTGGAAAATTCATCGAGCTTCAGAAGGTCATGTGGCGAACCAACGCCGGTCTCACTGACTCTCACGCCTGGGATTCACGTCCCGAGTCGTGGCCCATTCTCCGCCGTGGCATCAACTTCTGGGGTCGCCAGCACACGCAGGTTTACCTCCTTGGAAACCCCATCATCTGGTGGTCTTCCAGCGTTGCGGTCGCCATCTGGTTTGTCTTCAAGGCCATTGCCGTTCTCCGCTGGCAACGCAGCTGCGACGACTACGCCAACACCACTTTCAAGCGATTCGACTACGAGATTGGTACTTCGGTTCTTGGTTGGGCTCTGCACTATTTCCCCTTCTACCTCATGAAGCGTCAGCTCTTCCTTCACCACTATTTCCCTGCTCTCTACTTCGCTATTATTGCTCTGTGCCAACTCTTTGACTACGCCACTGCCCGTGTCCCCGGAGTTGGTGCTCGCGAGACCGCTGTTGTCAACCGTATTGCCACCGTCTCATTCCTTGTTCTCTCGGCTGCTGTCTTCAGCCTCTACTCACCTCTTGCGTACGGCAGCCCCTGGACCAAGGCTGACTGCAAGCGTGTGAAGCTTTTCAACACCTGGGACTTTGACTGCAACACCTTCTTTGATACCGTAAGTTTTATGCCGAGCACCCGAACTTACCATGGGTATTGACTAACACGATCAACAGTATAACCAGTACACCGAGGTTCCCTCAGTTAGCTCATCTGTAGTCCCCACCACCTCAGCCTCCAAGAAAGCTGAGCCTAAGAAGGAGGCCCCTGTAGCCCAGAAGCAGGAGGAGGCTGTCATCTCTGGAGCTCCTGCTCAGGTTGAGCACCGAGTTCTTGCCAAGGAGGAGAAGGTCGAGTACCGAGACCAGGATGGTAACCTCCTTGACCCCGAGGAGGTGAAGGCCCTTGAGGGCAAGGTCGAGTTCAAGACTAAGTACGAAACCAAGACCCGCGTCGTTGATGAGCAGGGCAATGAAGTCCAGGAGCCTGCTGAGGGCTGGGAGCAGAACCTGGGTGCCGGCGTTGCTCCTCCTCATCCCGATGTTGAGGGTGTCAACAGCGAGACCGTCCAGGTGGATGAAGCTGCCGCCGCTGCTCCTCAGGATGTGGCTGCCAGTAACGATGGTGAGAAGGAGGCCGAGGAGGTCCAGGCCAAGCCTGCCAGTGAGAACCAGCAGGATGCCACTGTCAAGGAAGAGTTGTAAAGAGTCCCAAGGCTCTTATCTCACCCAGCCACACTATCCGGCCATTGATAATGCCCCCTTTGCTTCACAACCAGCCTCACACAAACCTCACCACAAACCATGTAACATCATGTACTCTATTACTTACGACTTATGGAGGGAGCATGGGGAAATCACTGGTGGCCTGATGTTGGAGAACTGGAAATGAGAAAGCGGTCTTTTACTTTGAAGGCGGAAATATAGAAAATACACTCAAAAAGAAGGAGGAGACGAGGTTATGTAGAACCCGAACCAGGACGTCTAGCAATGGCGTATTCTCATTTGTTGGTTTATTCGCATTGGTACGATTGGTAGCGATGCACACGTATCTATAATACAAATTTTCATGTTCAAGTTCGACACGGTTTCCTGACTGGGACACAAGACAACTGACAAGATGTAGACCTCAAGATTGTTAGAACCATGATGCATTTAAAGTCTAGTTCGAGTATTAAGCATTACAGAGACCAATCGTAGTTGGTATCATATCTATTAGTACTAAGTATTGGCATCGTCAGAGGGCATGCTTGACGGCCTTGAGTATTCTATGGCGTAAAAAGCGAAAAAGCCAACGCATGCCTGCGTATTGTGCGCTCTTGCTGCGCATATGTTGCAGCAACCCAATCATGACGCTCTGGATAAAAAACAAAAGAACAGTATGTCATTCCAAACAAAGAAGACCCGTTTCTCCATGTCGTTGCGCCGGCCCGAGTGAATGATGCGCATATTTCCGTCAAACGCCAGTAATGAGATCCCATCCGAGAAGTAGGCAGTCCATAAACGACCGACCCATTGCTTACTTCCCCCTTCCATCCAATTTCCGTGCCATATTCGTTGAGTAAGAAATATTAGGGGGTAAATCCGCCATCCCCTGAGCTCATAATGGTTGATTCCGCCAACCTGCAGAATTGTATTGTAGCACCAGAGGCGCAATCCAAAACAATGCATGCAATCCTATAGCCAAAAATAGTATACATAGTTGTACACAAAGCCCACAATGGCGTCGATATTGTCGACTTCCAAGGGACTTTGAAAGGATATTGTTTTATCAATCCGTTGTTGGGATTGTGATAGATAGTCTCTTCGTTTCCTCCGAGCCAGCGTTGCTCTTCACATCGAGAGACTGGACAGAACTGCGCACACTCCTTGCCCCATCGGTCTGCATGGGAGGTGTATGAGGCTCTTCGAGCGGTCCGTTCTTGTTTGAATCGCTGCGTGTTCGTTGCAGTGTCAGCGGCGGGGTTCGAAAGCCAGGGACTTCAAGATGGTCCGACGTTACGCTACCGTCACGGCTGCTGCGCGGGCTCTTCTCCACGTCGACTGAGAGGGGTGCCTGGATGCATGGAATGACGCCACCTCCAATACGGCACCAGAACATCTGCTCCCTGAGTCGTACACTCTCCTCCCAGGCAGCCTTCTCGTGATCCTCATTGTCCGCTCGCCAATGACCATCCTTAACCATGCGCAAGAAGCCCAAAAAGTCGCATGTTGAGCGCACGCGGGAGAGGCAGTACTTGCACAAAGGGTGCCGTTGAGCGGATTCGGTTTCACTCGTTCGGAATCGATGGGTTCGTAGATACTGGGGGTCTTTGCGGGAATCACCGCAGAGCGAGCATGGGTAAAATTGTGGCTTTGTCAGCTGCGCAAGACTTCCAGTGAGAGGTACCGGTTCAACGACCAAAGATCCGTCAGCAATGGAGGCGATGACGGATCGCCGAGCGAGCCATGACAAGCCCGGGGCAATGTCCAGACGGAGTGTTGGTTCGATGTCCTCAGCCAAAACTCGTTTGTAGAACTTTGTCTCCTTCAGACTTGGCAAGGGAGCAGCAGAGGCGTTTGAAGTAGCGCTGACAGTCGAAGCCGGGGTGTTTGGAGACTGAGGTGCGCTTCCAGCCCCAGCAACAGACAGGCCAAGAGAGGTGGTTGATGCATTTGAGGGATGAGCGCTCGATATTGAACCACCAAGACCGAAGCCAGTCAAGGCATTCAAAGCACCTACTGAACCCGAAGACACGCGGCTGCTAGAGCGGTTCCGAGAAATCCGTGTAAGGCTGACAAAATCATCGTATGAAGACAGGTCAGTTCGCAAGACAGGTCGAACGAGATGAGAGAAACTTGTCGGGTGGGCAGGCTCGACGGCAGCGCTCCATAGCGAAGGAGTAAGCTCATCAGTTGATGATCGGCGATCGTCTCGAGTATCTGGTTTCGTTAGGCCAGGAGAAGAGGGAGCAGTAGGATTAGGATGCTCTTCTTGTTCCGAGGCCATATGTTCCATGACGTGCTTGAGTTGTACAAGTTGCTCCTGCTGTGATTTGAGAATGCTCTCAGTATCGGAGAGCTGAGACCTGAGCTGGTCATTCTTGCGTTGTAGAGCCTCGTGGTCAGCCTTGGCCTCCTCCTTGGCAGCAATTACCATCTTGTTCGCTTCCTCGAACAGTGCGGCAGTAAGATTTTCGAGTTCCTGCTCGATCTTCTTCTTTTCCATTTCCATATCAAGACGCCGTTGGCGTTCGGCAGCTATTTTGAGCTGCCATTCTCTCCTTTCAGCCTCAACAGTGTGCTTGCGAACCCACACGTCACCAGCCAGCATTTCGCGTTGTGAGGCATTTTGAATCTCGAGCTTGCGAATACGCTCTCGTGCAGTATCAAGTTCGTGGCGAGCGTTGGATAATGAGTCGTCGAGAATGGTCTGGTGATTGATGGCGTTTATGAGCTTAGTACTGAGGGTGGCGACTTCGTCGTTGAGGTCGGGGTGATGATTTGGGGTCGCGACACCACTGTCATCGACCGCGCTCATAGCACGACTTCGAGGGTCGGGTATTGTGCTCATTTCATCTCCAAAATCGGTAGGTACGTTTTGCGAAATAATCGGTAAATGCGTCGAAGAGGAGGATCTTAGGGGAGAAAGATCGGGAGTGAGCGAAGGAGTTCGATTGTGGTAGCTGCGGGTAGATGCGACTGAAGAGAGGGATCGAAAATGACCTAATGACCGTCGAGACGCTGACGATTTTGTCGCAAGAGGTTGCCCCCAACCGGCGGCGACGGCGGACATTTGAATAAATCTACAGCGCGTAAGCTCAAAGCCAATAGGATATAATGGCCAAGGTTGGGCAATAGAGTTTGGGCTGAGTAGAAGGTGTGACGGAACAAGAGAAGAAGGTGGAAGCGGGTGTGGATGGATGCGGAGGCGAAGGCGGAAGTATACTGAGTCAAGAATTCAAGATGGATGGGAAAAGATGGCAACGTACGAGTCCATTGTGAGCGATCGGGCGTGTGTGTGATTTGTGTGTCAGTTGAATACGTCTTGTGCTCTCGGCCCGGACGAGAGACGTGACCTGACCTGGCGTGACAGGTCGAGATGAGACGACAGGTCAACCAACGATCAGACTTGGAAAGGCCAAAAAGTCAATCCCTCAATTCAAGTGAGAGGAGGGAATGTAGAAAGATGGGCGGGCGGACCCTCCGGACCCGACGAGTGACGACAAACCAACCAGCCAGCCAAACGGGCGTGAGGCAAAACGGGGGAAACGGGAGAGGGCGGGCGAGTGAGCGAGATAGGAGCTGAGCTGCAACCTGAGACAGCGCCAGCCACGTTCCACGGCCTGGAAAAGCGCTTGTTTGATAGGGTCGAGAAATGCTGTGGCGGTTTGGATTCGATCGCTGTTGCCAGGCTCTGGCAGCAGATACGACAAAGTAAAATGAGAAACAAAAGAGGGAGAAAGAGAAAGGCCGGTTTGGATGTATGTATGTACGAATACGTGGGTATTGTACCGTACTGAACCTGAACCTAACCGAACCGTACGGTGGTAGTGTAGCACGGGCGACCACGGTCCCTGGTTCTCCGCAAGCTTGTGAGATGGAGATGGATCCTAATCCGAACAAGTCGTGTCGTATCGTATCGGTCGCGGATCGTAATTGGGAGGGGTGGAGTTGTTGGAAATCGTTTGACCATGTAATGATGTCGACGCAAGAAACAATATCTAACAAGTTTGAGTCTTTCGATTGTTCATCAGGGACTGGAGAGGGCTCAATACAAGTAATGGGCAGGTAGATAGGTGGGAGCGATCATGCACATCATGAATCGCGCCTTCTGCTTGTCCACTCATCCCCCTTCCCTTTTTGCCGCACTCACACCTCGTGGCCTACTCGCTGATGCTGATGGAAGGAGCACCATTAGGTACATCCAAGACATGTACTTGCGCGATGCCGACCACTCAGGCACAAGATGCTGAGCAGGGGAGGAGAGACACAACAGAGTCGAGACCGTGATTTGTCCAACCGGACTCTTAGGAGAACCGCCTGCGCCACGAAGTATCTGCTGACGCCACGCTATCACCTCGTAGGCGCTTGCCGGTGGATTAATCCTTGTTGGGAATAGCCAATGTTCACGGTTGCTGAAATGGTTGATTGATTGATACTTGAGAAACAAGTATTCGCGCAGACCATATCGAAAAAATAACCTAAGCTAACGGGATGTGATGTGCGCGCTCGCAGCGAAAAGGCCGTGCACTAGCGATTCAAGGCAGGGGCCGTTCCAGCGCCCTATCCGGGGCTGGCTCGGTTCGTTTTTATCCTTTCTTTGGCAGTGGCAGCTGCAGGTGCATCTAACTAGTCCTAGCAGTGCCTATTTAGTGAAGCTCTTGACTAGGTTATCGCTGAATCAGTTCAGTTCAGTTCAGTGCTAGCCCAGCCCAACCCAGAACCAGGCCTGGGCCTCGTGTTCCACCAGGCTCTCGGTTCTCGTCGTTAGAGTCTACCGCCATGGCTTAAAGTTACGGGCTAAAAGGGGAAAAGGAGTAGAAGGAGACGTTTTCTTCCTGAATCGTGCATAATGAATGACTGAATGAGGCGAGAGTAGGAGAAATGATATGAGACGAGACGAGTTTACAGCGCATGCCCGGCCCCCGACAGGCGGGGGTCACGACAGTAGGTACAGCAAGTCATCGTGGTCATGCAGGTAAAGTGCTTTTCTCCAAGGTACCTCCCTAGCTCCTTTCTTTCTGCCCAGTCTTGAGTGGAGGAGAAAGGGAAAGTGGGCACCGATGACGGGTCTATTTGAATCAATCAAGTTTAGGCAAGGATGACGACGATACGATTAAGCAGGCGCAGGCATGGACATGGACCGAGGCCCAGTTTTCTAAGCCACGTCGAGGGAGAAACGGAACGGAATTGTAAAGGGAGAATTAAAGACAAGCGCTCGAGCCACGGAAATTGATCCAGGGTAAGTGGTTGATGAGTGAGTGAGTGAAACAACAACAACAACAGGCATGGAGCTTGTTTATTGCAGATCAATAGGAATGCGATTGACCAATTCGTGCACGAGCTGATCCAAGCCTCTTGTCGAGATGATCATTTACCCCTGACTAGTAGTCAGCTTTCTTCTTACTGTGAATTCCCCCTGCATGTTAAGGCTTTTTGTGCATATGTAGGTGAGTTGGCCAAGTAACATTGACGAATGCTGTGCAGTATGTGTGTGATATGTGGTGATATCTACCGCTGCGGTGCGTGCTACGTGAGGCTGAAATGGTGATGAGCTGGCATCACAGTTGAGTTGACCGCCCTGAACCGTTTCAATTTGATCATCGCCCACGTCGAGTTCCGTTTCGTCTGTGCCCGGGCCCAAGTGCCTCTATCCATGTTAGTTAACTCTCCAAGTTAAGGGTCCAATGTGACCTACTACGTAGTATGACATCAGAGCCAGCATCTTCCTTGAACGTCAAGTTTAATTCATGATCCCAACCCAAAAAGTAGTTAGGCAATGGGCTCACTAGAGGTTTCACGACTGCCAACAACATGTTGTACGCCATTAGCACCTCCAACATTTTTACCATGTGGTCTCACCCTCTGTTCCTATTAGGCACCTTTTGCTGTTGCATTTTGACTGGGTCTGTACTGTAGTATTCGGTTGGTTGATGCAGCGTGCTCTGCCGCCAACCTCCCAAATAACTAGGTGTCTGGCGTATTACGGCATTCGAAACGGTGCCTTTCCCAACAAGATGCGATCCCACGTCAGCACTCGCATTTTAAGGGGCGCTTATGAGATGCATCTAACTACTCCACTCCGCCAATTGCGATCCTTTCATACAGCAAAGGCACAGTTTATAACTGTCAATAAGGAGGAAATCCTAGCGCCGTCCGAAACCGAGATGCTATCGGGTCCACATCAAGCATTTATCATGAACCTCGGCTCGGGGACACCATCAAGTCTGTTGTCATGCAGGAGACTGCTATGGGAAATGCACAGGATCTAAAGAAGCTACTCATGGTGTTCCATCACATTCACGCTACCTCTCTACCTACCTTATGCACCACAATAGCCGCCGGACCTGAGGCTTTTATGCCACGCTACTCCAAGACGCGATGGGATTTGGTGCTGCGCCTAAAGTCGCCAATCTCTTATGAAATAGGTATTAACCGTTGGCGCCAATGCGCCCGCGCCGCGCCGCTCCTCTATCGACCATTCATCATTAGTATCGAAAAAGAGTTTGGTGAAGCGCGCGACAATGATGCATGGTTGGCTACCGACAAGCCATTGGTGGAAGCCATTAGGATCTGCATTATTGCATCGATTGGCGACTACGGCCTGCACTACGGCACGGTAATCTGGCGGCTAACATGGAAGCCCCACTCACCTTTCTAGATTCAACATCTGCCTAAACTACTCGTGAATCTGAATAATCTCATTATTGCGGCTTCGCTTTTTGATAAAATGAGATGAGGGCCTTGAGGACGGGCATTCAACGCTTTGTAGCTGGCCTTTGGTCCTCGAAAAACTCTCATTCACATGCGCGACATACCTGTATTGTCAACGAGGAGAACCCAGCGCGTTACTGTCCTGGAGGATACCATCCGGTTCGCGTTGGAGATGAACTTCATAGTGGTAGATACAAGATTATTAGCAAACTTGGCTATGGTGTCTACTCGACAGTCTGGCTTGCTCGCAACACACAGTATGCACCATACATTGTCCTTTTTTTCTAATGTAGATTACGCTCTAATAACGGCCTAGGACAAAGCAACATGTCGCTCTTAAAATACTCACGGCCGACTCGTTTGATGGCAAGAAAGACACATTCGAGCTTGATATCTTGAGGCACTTAGCATCCAAGTCTAAGGAAATCCCAAAAACCATCGGATCCTACCATGTCCTAGGTCTTCTCGACAACTTCCAGCAAACAGGCCCCAACGGCCAGCATGTCTGCCTTGTCTTTAAAGCCATGGGGCCGGATTTATCCAGGTACCGGAGGCTATTCCCACGCTTGAGAATACCAGTTCCAGTTGCCAAGAAGATATGCAAGCAGATGCTTACCGCTCTGGCCTTTCTTCATGACACCTGTCAGGTTATTCATTGTGGTGAGTTGATTTCCGAGGGCCTTAGCTTGATATGAATAACTGATCTGCCCCTGTTAGATATCAAGCCGCAAAACATCCTAATAGAAACGACTGCCATCAATGACATGTTTGAACACGCACCGTCCGATGCGTTTATACCGCAATTCCCACCTCTTGACTCTCCCAACGACTTCTACATGAGTTCTGAGCAAGTTTCGTCTGCATGTGAAGATTTATCCACATCGGTTGACATTTCGGTTAGGCTAGCTGATCTCGGTACCTGTAAGTGTGTGTCTACGATGATGCTCAGGGGCTCACTTACTAAGAAATATCGGCTTAGCTAGCTGGTTTGATAATCATCTTACTGAGTGGATTCAACCGCCGATGTTGAGGGCACCCGAAGTTATCCTGGGTGCGGAGTGGGACTACAAGGTAGATATTTGGAATTTGGGTCAAATTGTAAGTCCTCAAAAAATCTAGAACAACTTTGGTTAATTACACCAAAGCCCGTCACCGCTTATGCTTACGAAATAACCCATTAGATATGGGAGATTGTCCAAGGCCAGCTCCTCTTTGACGGCCAGGCAACGGCCAATGGCGAATACTCTTCAGAAGCACACCTTTCTCAGATGACAGCAATACTGGGACCTTTTCCTAAAACCCTTCTTGAGCGGTCAAGATTAAGGGGCAAGTATTTTGATGTGAATGGTAGGAATTGCCCATCCACATATTCATCTTTCAGTCGTAAAATTTCATTCCTAACTTGTCTGCCTGGTTAGGTCAACTTGCTGGCGGCCCCATCTTCGCACCAATGCCTTTAGAGAAGCTGAACAGACACTCGAATATCACGGAGGATGAAAAGGCAGATTTTGAAGACTTGATCGGTAGCATGTTGCGTTCAGAGCCTTGGGAACGCCTCAATGCTCGGGACTTGCTAACAGCGAGGTGGCTCAGGGATGTTTCGTGACTGAGAAACGACTCAACGAGTCTCGCGACTTTGGACTTCTATCTATGATTTTCTTTCAACGAATCGACTACGGTTAGAGCTGCGGAACCAATAGACACCACAATTTGTTGTGATAACTGGTTGTGACTTATACTCATTTAACACCCCCTTAGTCCTGATGATGAGTTCCTGGATCTGTTGAAATTCTTCGTCCCCAATGAATAGCTCTTGATCCTTTAGATATTGAGTATAGTAAATTGACTGCCCAATACGGTGCTTGGTCTCGACCATCTTAAACAATCTTGAAGAGAAAACGGACATTAGCCAGGAGAGCCGGTGTTAGTATAGGGTAAGCTGGTCCCTGGGTGAAATCTACCTACCAGCACATTCTCCAACGCGATCTACCATATCAAAACACACCCAAAACACGTCGTAGACTCTTCTCGATCACGCGCTCTGCTGGTGTCTTACTGGGTAGTCTCAACGGAAGAGAAATTGGACTCATTGACAAATTCGACGCGCTCAATATATGGATGGTGGGTAGCTGGGTCTATCGTGAATTCATCATCTGAGGCCAAGCCTTGTTGCTATTGCATGTCTCGGAGGATACAGCAACAAACGTGCTCAAGTTCACACCTACCTAGGAGCTTATATGCAGCCACATACATATGGTTGCAGGGTGGCTTGGGGCGTACTGTACTCACCGTACGAACAATTTCGTGAATATGTGCCGTCCTGCAAGTCACCAACTGTAGGACGGCACGAACAATAAACCGAACCCCAAAGAAGACCGGCCACGGGTAATCATATCTTGCTTCAGAGCCATGTCGAAGGCTGATAAGGGATCTTCAAGAAGTATATCTACACTTTCTCGGAGCCTACTGAACTATGGCGCATAACGACTCTCGCTCAGCCTGTACTGCATCTACGACATCATCAACCTCTATCCTCTCGAGCGACCGATGGAGTGGTTCCTCAACCCAGAACTGGCATTTCGACAAACATGACCCGCTAATACCAAGCCTTACCGATATTCACCGTACCTTCTGTGACGGAACGGCGACGTGGGAAGCGTGCTTAGACCAGGCGAACAGAATACCCCCAGGTCTCTGGCTAGCAGATGCACTGGATCCGTATATCACTCTAGTAGACGTCCCAGGTCTGCCGGAGAAGCTGCCTCGCCGCGCTGTGATATACGGCAGGCCATGCTGGGAACTTCCCCTCGACATCGGAGGTACAGTATGCAAAGACCATAGTCCTCACAGCAATGCAGCTCGTATTCATGGTCGCCGAGTTGGGTTTACATTGCGTTTCGAGGATCCGATCCGCTGCAGCATTTGCTCAGATGCAGCATCATACGCCCTGGGTGTCGGTCCAAAGACAACCAGCAGCCTTGCTATCCTGATCATGTGCTGGTCATACATCCTTTCGGTTCGACTTCTTGAGATGCAAGGTCGGCAGGTACAATATAGTATGGATCGCTTGTGGCCCGATACACCTCAGCGCCAAAGCGGACATGTGGTCGATCTCGATCTCCAAGGCGCGTCGCCCTCGCTCATCAGGTGGCTTTGTGCGATCCTCAGTCCCAAGATAGGTTGGCAAGCCAAGGATCAAGGACAACTACCGCCATGGGCAACTTCTTTCACGACAGATGTCAAACTTGGTATCAAGGCTTCAGGCCCCGCTGCAGAAATCTGTTTGCCCCCGAACTCTTCTGAAGCTACGGAACTTCTCATCGAGCTATGCCGGCTGTTCAATGGAGCCGATGAGAATGGAGCCTCCCGCTTGGAACCCATGCCGCCCTACAAGGCGTCGTTCATGGCCGCACTTGTGCTCCCTTTTTATAGAATCATGGAGCTTCAACCCCGATTACCTCGTCCACATCTCACCAGGCCGCAGAGAGATGGCATATTCAGCAGTTCCCATGAGCAGAGTATCCGGGGATACCTCGATGATATGCGATACTTCATGACTCTCAGCATGCATCCTTTTTCGATTTGCTCCATTATATGGAGCATCTTTTGGCAGCCAGACGTTGATTGCAATCTGGTCAGCCCGTGGCTCGCATCAGTCCTGTATACGCTGGAGCCAGTCATCAAGCAGAGACAAATCGAGGTCTTGGTAAAGGTATTTCTTTCCCGCCGACCTCGAGTTGCCATTTGGTGGATGTCCCTCTTCTTGCTCGGTGACTTGGGCATTCTTGACTGGATCCAACGATACACAGTGAAACTGGAAGAACAATACGGATTCGGATCGTTATCGCCGCCAGATCCGATGGTGTCTGCCTGGACCGGATCCAAACAGTCATTCTTGGATATCGACAAGGATTCTCTTTATACAGAACCATCGGATTTGGTGTCGACAGCTGACATCCTTCGGTGCCGCTTCGATCTTAAACTTTAGGAAGCGACTGGCCCGAATCTATTATGGCGACCCTTTGGATATATATAAAAAGGGCGGGTTGAAGTTGAACTTTGGCCGCAACTCGAAACCAAGTATACTCGCAAGTATCACTCATTCACCTGGTACCTTAATAAGAAGAAAGTACTTTCCGACAAGGGGTTTCGAGCATGTGCCGGGCAAAGCGTGAGGGACGTGCCAGACAACTTAGGGATACGCACCTCTGCCAAGTCTCCAGAGAGAAACCACCAGGCCATTTATGTCGAGCCGTCGAGAAAGTCTACTCTCAGGATGATAGGTTTTCTGATAGAAGACATGGTAGGTTGTTATGATTGGGCGAATACTGATTTGCCAGACCATGAGCAACTCCGCTGGCTGCGCGGCTGGAGAGGCCTCGAAGACGCGGGTGGAGAATCGGAGGAGCTTCACAAAAAGGAATCGGCCAAACTTCCATCATGGTTCCTAGAGGAATGGATTGAGGGCAAATATGACTGACAGGGGCAGGTTGCTCACGACTCAACCAAGCTGCTCGCGTTATGTGGGTGAGAGAGAGGCCAACCGGTCTAACCATGTATATGAATAACATCTTGGTAGCTTCCAATGACTCGGAGAGATATCAGTCGGCAACGAGCGGCTTGATCGAATAATCGGGTTTGCCATCCCAGATACGCTTGTCTCGAAAGTCAGTCACTGCATATCCTATCCCGGCCTCAACACATGGCGTTGGAATAGTAAAACATTGATCAAAATTTCACTTTAAAAAATAAATATAATAATTTTATTCCAATTTAATAAAAGAAAGAAGCAAAAGATTAATATATTTCCTTATGATGGCTCTTACTAAATGAACAGGCTTGGAAGACCTCGGGTCATGGTTAGTCCGATAGTTCACTGACCTCTTGGCTTACACCTCTTCTCAACTACAATCTTCACAGTATCTACATTCATTCGCCAAGTAATGCTATATTTCTGGACACGCATGTAAGTCTCCGGTAATCCAAAGTTCAAAATGGCCTCGGGGGCTGCGACATCTGAAATACTTATATATATTATTACTACTATGTTGAGATCTAGAGTCTTTACGAAAACATTCTATGCCCCGTCATCCTCTCTCTCCTTCACATCGTTTACACAATCCTGCCAGCTGATCCACTTCATGTAAATACACTCGACAATGGCAATGATGACCATGCCACTTCCAAGACCGATCCAGAGACCGTCAACTTTGAGATGTGGACTTCCTAGTTCGAGCCAAATGGCAAATGGCACGGCAGCCAGGTAATTAACCGCCAGTACAACCCACGCGGCAACAGATTGCTTTGCCAGACCTCTCAACACACCGTTGGTACCGCAGATGATGGAGTCGATGACCTGGAAGCAGGCAACGGCAACCATGGATCCTGTAGCCAGGTTCCTGACTGTGGTATCTTCGGAGAACATATTTGCGAGTGGATTTCGCAGCACATACAAGAAGGCGCCGTCGATAATGCCAACGACGGTGAAGACACCGGAATACAAGATGGCAGCGCGGCGTGCTTCCTTGAGGGCGCCCGCACCTACGAGATGGCCAAACCGAGTAGTGACAGCAACACTGATTGAGAAGGGAATATGCCAAGTGACAATGGAGAGCGTGTTAAGAACTGTCTGAGCAGCGAGGTATTGGGTGCCGAGATACGAAGTGCTGACCATGAGAATCTCAAAAGCGAGCCACTCTGCGAGGTTAACAGCGGTGCTTGCAACAGAGAGACGAACCATGGGGCCCCATTCTCGAATCGCAAACGCAGCACGACTATCCCATCCGCCCCAGCATCGGTGAGACTTTTTGCCGATGAACATGACATAGAGCAGAAGCAGCGCAGGTCGCAGATTGTTGGCAAGGGCCTGGCCAAAGGCAGCACCGTCGAGGCCCATGTCAAGCTTGACAGCAAAATACCAACTCAGAAAAGCGTTGACGGGAGCGCAGATGATGAGAATGACCATGCCGGGGGCAAACTCGCCCTGCGCTTGGAGAAATCGCTTGCCTGCCTCAAAGAAGGCGTAACCAGGCAACCCGACGAGACTGACACGGAGGAAAGACGCGGCTTTGAGGGCGAGAGTTCGTTGGGGAACGAGTAATGGGAGAATCCAATGGGAGCACAGCCATATGGCACCGACAGGAACCATGACGATGGACATGAAGACGATCATTCGTTGAATGTGCATTCCAACGCCGGTATAGCGACCGGAGCCGTAGGATTGGGCGCATAGAGTGTCGAGTGCTGTGGCCATGCCCTCAAAGATGGTGAAACCGATGATGTTTATCGTTGTCAGACCCAGACTTGAAGCTGCAAGGTCCTCGGCACCTAGACGGCCGGCGACGATGGTTGTGATGACGGTAAAGGAGTACTGAAGAAGGTAGGTCGCGATCAAAGGGAGCGAGTATTGGCATAGCAGTTTTGCCTCGGCCAAAAGGCTATGGGCGTTGGTTATTGACTTTGCTGTTCCATTTTGGCTGGTCTCTGGTATTCTCGGAAGCAACGGTGACGTCTCATCGTGTAACGCGCCATTGTGATGAGATTGTGAGTGTGACCGAGAGCGAGAGCGAGAGTCCTGATGGCTCTCGCGACGTCGACTTGAAGGCATTAGTGCTGATCTCGACTTGGTTGAAGCTTCGAGCCCTGTATCTTATCTTATCGAGATCCATCCACTCGATCAAGGTCGAATTGGGTTGAGGATGTTTATAAGAAGAATTCTCATTGTCAAGGGAGAGAGAGAGAGTAAAGAGAGAAAGAGAGAAAGAAGCGAATTGAAGGACCCACCGATTTCGGACCCAGCAACGGGAGAGCTAAACCAAAGACAGTCAGTGACAGGAAGACCCACTCGGCTAACTCAATTGATCGTTAATTCGTAATTAATTGCCTGATGTTGGCTCTGGGATGTTGAATATCGTGACATGTGTATGGGTCATGAATCCTCACTCAGACCAATAGAGGCACATTTGCATATCTATCCTGTCACGTGGTGACGAGGTACTTGAAGCTTCCAGAACAAGCAGGCAATCAGCTTCAAGACATGAATTGATGATCGTATCATATAGATACCAGCCGGGCCTTATCGTGGCAAACTTATAACTAGGAATAAAGTCTTACATATCTCGACAAGCTATGGCGATTTGAAGACCATCTCCACCAAAGTTAACGTTGGTCTTGTCCAAGTTACACTTTGAAAATAAAGAACCATATCAGAAATCGGCATCATCGTTTATGCGGCTCACGTAAATCAAGTAAACCCGGTAGAAAGATTGGTTATAAAGAGAAATTAACAAGGTGATTGATGAATCATCAAACCAGGAACTGATAATAACCAACGTGATAGGGATCGATTAGGAACGAAACAAATTCAAATAGATTATAAGAAGTTAAGAGGACTAGAGATATAAAGGAGTCAGTATCGGATACATGAACTCCTTAGGACTCGCTACACTAGACATCTGCAATGTCGATATAATCTAGACCAACTTGGACGATAAAGAATCTTTAGCCAAAGCCTTTAAAGATTCCAATGCCATCTTTGCAGTCAGTGCCTTTTTTATCATCGATAACGTCCCTAAAAACCAATAAACCAAAGTTAGGATAGCCACTCAATGAGTGGACCTGGAATTGTGAGCCTGAGTTAAGAGCTCGACTTGATTAAACTTTGCTTTTTTAAACAAGGTTGGTCTTGACGGTGGCCATGATTCTGATGTTATCACCCTACCAAGACACGCCATCCTGATATTTCTTATGAGGGACGTACCTAGTTGAATATGCCCCCTCAACTTCGAGTTGTCTTCCTGGACCTATAAGTCTTTGTTTTACTGGCTTCTCCTCCTCAACAGCCAACAGATTCAAACAGGCAGCCGTGAGGGGTTGATTATAATCCCCAGATATATGAAGATGTCTTTGTTAATATTCAGGGCTTGAAGTCTCTTGTTCCCAACAAAGTCAATATCTACATAGGACTTGGACAGCCAGTCGACCCATGTCAGTTTGACTGTTGACCTGACCTACCCTATAAGAAAGACCCTGGAAACACAAACTCAACCATAACCATCACATCTCCCTCCACGTATTAATTAGCACGCGAGTGATACGGTATCTGGGTAGACAGGTTCTAATATGATGGGCTTAGTCGAATTTTGATTGACTGGTGGTATCTTGATGGGTGTACTATATCTCCTTAGACTTAGGTAGTCAAGATGCTCAACAAAGAGCGTATGTGTATGTAAGTGTACAAGTAGGTAATTAAAATATTATGTATGTATGCTTAAATGCGTGTACTTTTCCTTTCCTCTCCCATGCTCCCTCCATGCTCCAGTCTGTTATTACTCTTTCCTCCACCGCTTGACAAATTATGCAAATACAAATGCAAAGATAGACAGGAACATATACAGCCATGACGCCGCGCTGTGATGGGAAAAAAAAATAACAAGACCCCCGACTGATGTATCCAGAGGTGGTCGATATAAGTTAAGCCATTATGTATCTAATAGTAGTTGAGGTAAAGACGGCCGTGACAGACAAAGTTATATCGCTGGGTGGGCATTTTAAAACAAACAAACTCGAATATGAATGATGGTATAAGCATGACACATGCTGTTCGTATATAGATGGGTGATGGTATCAAGGAAAGAAAGAAAAGCATCAGCTTAACGGTCTGTCGTTTCGTTCCAATCGCCCATCTCAGGCATTCCGTAAGGGTTCCATTCCTGTCCAGGATAACTAGTCGCACTCATCTGGGGAGGAACCTCCCCATCCGAGTCAGCATTGGGATCATAGTGAATCTTCTCTTCTTGGGAATTAATTCGCAGTGTGCGCTTCCGGGCATCCTCTGTATCCTCAAGTTCAGCGTGGAACGACATGCGGCCCCTAGTCTTGGGCTCGGGTGGACCCAAATCGCTCACACCCGATGGTGATTGCCTCGCCGAGTTTGTACTGACACTACCAGGTGCGCCAGTTGAGGGATTGAGTAACACGCCCTGAGACTCCTCCGCCTTGGGCGAGTACCGCGAGTCGGCACCCGCCGCAGCTTGACCTCCCATGAAGGAACCAGCAGCGGCACCACCAGCGACTGCAGGCATAGCAAGAGAAGGAGCTTGAGCCTTTGAACTACCGTTCTGTTCTGTACCAATTCTGGGAGAAACGTGTTGGGTGGGTGGAGGATTGCCGCCGACTCTGGGGCTTTCTCTAGAACTGCCACTGTGGGGACTATCGCTAGCGAATCTCTGCATGCTGGAGCTTGCTTGTTGATTTGAGATGTTCAACCCTCCCCGAGGAGCGGTTTGTGTGTGCTCACGCTGTCCCTCCTGATTCGCGTCGTCTTCTTCGCCGGCTGCAGCCATTGCTTGAAGGTTCAACAACGAAGGACGCGGCGATGGAGCATGGACTGGCGTAGGAGAGTGAACCTGAGTAGGCGTCGAAACATGGATAGGAGGCGATTCTTCTCCAATCGCGTTCTGCTGTAATGGGTACCCGTATTGCGGGCTATGGGACTGCAAAGAGTACTGAGAATGCTGTGGGCTTCGAAGCGACGAGGGTGTGTTTGGGCTCTGGCCAGCAATTCCGTGCCATTGTCCAGGATAAGAGTTCTGTCGGGATTGAGGTGGCGGGAAATGTCCTCCAGGCGAATGCATCTGATGCTGCCATTGACCCTGAGGCTGAGGAGGGGATTGAAACTGCCCCTGTTGCTGGACAGGAGACTGGAACTGACCCTGTGGGTGAATAGGAGATCTGAACTGGCCGGGCTGCATTTGCGGAGGAGAGAACTGGCCTTGCGGTTGAGGTGGAGATTGCATGTATCCTTGCTGCTGGGCAGGTGATTGGAATTGGAATTGGCCATGGGGTTGTGGTGGAGAATGGAACTGAGTCTGGGGCGACGAGAATTGTCCCTGGACCTGAGGAGGAGATTGATATGCATGGCCTTGTTGCGGCTGGCCTATGCCTGGTTGGCCTGGAGGGAAAGCTCCTGAAGGGCTCCCGAACTGTTGCGGTGGTAGATTCGGGCCTCCAAGCATCATTGAGTAACGCTTCGTTTGTAGCTGTTCCGGACTCTGGTTGCTGAGATGAGATGCTGGTCGAGGAGTCGGCGATTGGAAAGGCTGGCCGCTAACCCGCGAGGATGGACGGGGAGACTGCGCCTGACCATATGGAATTTGGCTAGCAGGTGGCTGCTGCGGCTGCTCCGGCACTTGAGGCTGTTGGATTTGCCGAGGCTCTTGATGGGGTTGGTGTTGAGGCTGCATCTGGGGCTGCTGTCGCTGGGTATTCTGCCCGTGCTGTTGATAAGCCTGAAGATCTGGAACGACCATTGACTCCCGATTGTCCTTGGAGCTTCGCTTGAACGCCCCGAGGATTTTGCTAGCTGTTAACCTGTCGCTTTCGCCCTTTCCTTGGGTCGATGCTGGCCTGGGCGCGATCTGTGCGGACATGCGGTTTTTCAATCCCTTCCACTTCGATGCTCCCGGGCTGCCCTGGCGAGCTGGCTCATTAGCAAACCGGGGTTGCTGTAGATGAGCTGTACCATCCTTAGCAGGGGCTGGAAGTCCCCCATCAGATTGCTGCATCTGCATCGGTGGGCGACCGGGATTCATGGCTTGTGGGGGTGGTGCTGGCATAGGTTGACCACCAGATGGCCCGCGAAGGTTGGGCTCATAATGTTGACCTGGAGCAATCTGATATCCGCTTAGTCGAGAGTTCCTCTGCTGAGCTTTCGCTTGTTGCTGAGAGCTCGTAGGTTGTTGCTGAAATCCTGGAGGAAACTGCTGCTGTTGCTGCGGTGGCGACATTCCCATTCTGTTCGCAAAGGCCTGCACTGGAGGAGTAGTAGACACAGCAGATATAACGGGTGTGTCAGGTTGCGAAAGCTGTGAGGACTGCCGTCTTCCAACAGCAGCGGCAACAGTGCTCAGGCGAGGGCTCTGGGTAGCCATGGAAGAGACAGATGGCGGACCTGTCTTGGTCATTTGTGACACCGGAGATAGGGGCATATCATTGTCTGGTACGCCGTGTCCAGGTCTAGCATCATGCTGGAAAGACATATTAGGCGAATCGGTGACAGGCCGTTGGATCTGACTTCCATCCTGCTTAGAATGCACCAGCTTGTCAAGAGACTGCGATGACTGGTGGAATGAAGGCTGGGTCGTCGGGGCCGTGCTTGGAGCATTGAAAGATGTCTGCGTTGTTGGAGCCGTTCGGATTGCCGAAGCAGCTGGGGAGATCGATCGCATTCTTCCAGCTCGAGGATCCGAAAAGCCTTGGCCTACACTGAAAGGCGTTTGCGGAGTTCCATGACGGCTGTAGTCAATCACGGACCCGATAGGAGGGCTTTCCGCTGGTGTCGTTGAGCCAAAGCCCAAAGGTGATGGGCGTGAGTTGCGCATCCCAGATGAAGGTCTGGAGGCTGACATAGGAGACTGTTCCCTAGATATTGGCTGTTGACCACCGATTTGGTGAGGTCTCTGGGGTTGAGGACTCGCAAGTGGCGGAACAGTACCCTGAACGCTTGCGGGCCTTGGACTACCAAGTTGCGCCCCTGGGAGCATTGGAGTAGGCGCCAGAGGTCCCGAAGGCCTCCGCCCCTGTGTCTGCAGGGCAGAGGGCTGCGGAGAACTGAGCTGGGGCCCAGAAGCGCGACGCTCATGCGGCTGCTGCGTAAAAGGCTGCTGCATCTGAGGCGGCGTGCTCTTCTGAGTCTCCTTGTTCTTGTGGGCATGTCCCAAGAGGTTAGAGATCAGTCCAGCTGCCGAACCCCGTCTCTTCCGGCGCTCGTTAGTATCAGCCGGTGGTGCACCTTGTGGAGATGGAAGAATCTGGTTGAAGGTTGGACCAGCAGTGCTACTTCGTTCAAAGTCTGGACGAAGGGGTTGCTCCAAAGACATTGGGTGCTGCTGGAGCAATTGGCTTGAGACTGGCCTTGATGTGGGAGTCCCAGGCTTAGAGGATGTACGGCTGCTTGGGCGGTTGAATACATTTGTCATAGCAGCCTTGGTATTGAAGGCCGAGAATCTCTTCTTGGGTGGAGGAGTAGCAGATTGGCTCATCTCATTGGCCAGCATCGAGGTAGCTGCGCGTGGTGGACCGACAGGCCGACCAGAGGCAGGCTCAAATCCAGGGTTGAGCCTGGATCCCCTCCTATCTTCCATTGACGAGGCAGGTCTATTCTCGTCTGGTCGTGGAGGGGGAGGCATTGAAAGCCGCTCCCTACTCTGTTTGCTTCTCAGAGCCATCATGAAACTTGCCCTAGACTTTTTACGGTCATGAGTTCCATCTGTTGTCGCACTGGACACAGAAGCTGTGTCATTGAGAACCTCTACCTGAGGTGGTTGAAGTTGCTGTTGCTGGGGAGGCTGAAATTGTTGTCCATTATGGTCCACGGGTGTGCTTCGTCGTTCGGCTGAGCTCTTCCTGAAACGGTGTCCGATGTCCTTCAACAATGCTGAGGCCTTCCTTGAGCGTCCTCGATCCTCATTGGCAACATCACCTGTTCCTGTTCTTGAAATGCCTCCTTCCTGAGAAAGGCGTCTTATGAACTGAGATCCAGGACCAGGGGGGCCTTCTTTGGAACCGCTCGATTGTCTCTGGTGGCCAGGGAAGAGGCCCGGATAACGGTTAGTCGATGAAGGTGGCACCTCGGATTTTTGTCGTTGGTGTTTGTAAGTTGTAGATCCGGAAGAAGGCGAAGTAGGCACATCGCCAGTCTCTTTGTTATATCCGAAGAACGGGTCGTTCTGGGAACGCTGGGAACGTTGTGAGCGCTGTGAGAGTTGCGAGACTTGCGAGGCGTTTGTGCCAGATCGGTTCCTGTTGACGAGATGAAGAGGTTCGGCCAGGTGACTTTCCTCCAACTTCCATTGGCCTGCCGGAGGAACAGCCTGGGGTTTTGGAGTGACGCGATGCAGAGGCTCAGACAAGTGACTTTCTTCCAACTTCCAGGGGCCGGAAGGAGGTAGCTTCTGCACTGGATTGCCACCCATGAGATGAGGTGGGAGCAATGGTAGCGTTGGGGGGTTATGCCCAGGGCTTTGAGGTGGCATTGGTCCTGGATAAACTGGATGCATTTGGAACGGGTGCTGTGGCCCGCGAGGGGGTGACTGTTGCAGAGAGGGCGATTGTGGCAGAGGAGGTGATTGCGGTGATTGCTGCCCTGGCTCATCAACATCCTTTTCGAACTCTTTACCTTGCGGAGCAGAGTCTGTCCCAACCAGAGTTGACCCGACGGTGACCTCAGAAGTAACTGTTCCCTGTTGACGAGCAATTTCATCATAATCCTCAGGTTCAGCAGTAACATGCTCGTCTATGGCTTCAGTGGTCCTTGGCTCTTTGGCAGTCGATCTCGAGTTTACGTCAAAAGTCGAGCCCCTCCTGATGGGCGGCAACCCGACAAAAGATGAGTGTCGCTGAGGCATAGCTGAGGAATCTTGAGGCTGAGTCGGCGGTTGAGGCTGAGGCTGAGACGGGACACCCAACATGGGCTCCTCCTGAGAGCTGGCGGGTGCAGAAGATGTTGGCTGGTGCTCCTCTGGAGGCACCATACGAATACCACCGTTGGCAGGCGTAGGAGTTTGATTACCAGACAGCGGTTTACTGGATGGTACATGTGTGCTGTCGGTCTGCTGAGGTTGACCTTGGTTCGCGATTACAACGCCCGATTGCTCGGAAACATTATCCTTGGCAAGATCTGTTCCTCTGAAGGGATCCCAAGTAGACTCATCGATAGGTGTTGGAATGTACCATTGTGGTCTATCATCATGTTCTTTACTGGCGGGGGCAGAAGCAGAAGCTGAAGCAGAGGCAGATGGATCTTGCGAGAGCTGAGGCCCGTAGCTATCGCGTGAGGCAATTCGCATACCTGATTCGCCAGTCGAAGGCACAGAGCCAAATTGTAACATGCTGGACGATTGGGAGGACTGGGGAGCATGATACGACTGGGTCGAAGGCCTTGAGTTCACGACGTCTTTTTCTTTTTCGGAGGATTCATCAGCGCGGGATCTTGTGAGACGATCTAAACCCCACGATGCGCGTCTTTCAGCCTTTGGCTTTGTCTGCACCGGAGATGTTGGTTCGCCCTGTCAACCACAGAAACATTAATAAACACTCTTGTCACATAGCCTGATGGATGGGCAACTGCATGATGACATGCGGGAGGAGAAAAGGGAACAAGCTTCGTAGAATTCCTATCTCATACACCCGTCTCATCATAAGGCCAAGAGTGAAACACCAGCCCCGAAGTGCATGATGAAAAGAGATTTAATCCAACAAATACCCTACTCAAGGGAGAAAAAAGGAAGAAGCCCATCACAACAGGTTCTAAAAAGAGAAGCGTCAGTGAAATACCTTGTCCCCAGTTCCACGCAATTTGCTCTTTCCCTTGCTAAACAATCCTTTGCCCATCTTTCCAGCAGACTGCATGAGTTCCTTGCCCTTGGTTCCGATCTGGGCGCTCGAGTTCCCGAAGCCGCTGGGTCCGGACGGCATAGACCCAAGTCGAGATCGACCTGGTGGTAGCCCTGGTGTAGACGAGTTCGCGTTGGGGTGCTGCTGAGATTGAGATACGCCGGGACCCGATGCATGTCCCTTCTGGCTTGTAGGCACACTGGCTCCTGAGAAGGAGGACGTTGCGTTCGCGTACTCGGGATGCTCGGCCATGAGGCTGGAGAGCCAGTTATCTAGACCCGATTCCCAAGCTTGATGTGTGGCGAGACCTGCTTCAAACTTGAGAGTCCTTTGAACAGGTGTTGCTAAGCTCATAATATCGCGCCACGGGGTAGTCTGAGGAAACTCGCTGGAAGGCAGTGCTTTGGTTGACTTGTCTGGGGGCGGTGATGCTGACGTAAGATTTGAAGGTGTCTGCGCTAATGTCTCGTCTGCAGCAGAAGGGCGGCGATCTGCTGTGGCTTGTGGTGTAGCATCGTCATTTTCCACTGAGACCGGAGAAGGGGGGCCCATAGTTGGTTGCTGGCTTGGTGGCAAAGTACTGGCTTTGGAAACCTGGTGAGAGATGGCACCAGAAGGTGGGATGACGATCTTGGGAGCCTCGACATTTCGAGGAGAATCCTTGTTCTGGTTGGTAACATTTGAGACCTCATCCTTTGGAGGCTGAACATCCGATGGTGCTCGTGGCGAGGGAGAAGCTGGACGAGGAGCCTCATTGTCGAAACTCTCAGCAGGGGGCTCGACGGGGAGAATCTTTGGAGGAGAGTCAAATCCGGCCTCCCAGGAGAATCTTCGCCTTGAATCAGGGTCTGTCGACTCGGGTTGAGGAGCAGGCTGAGTTCCGCTCGGTGCCACGGTGCTAGCAAGCGGTTGCACGGCTGATTGTTGCTGTTCAGTTGCTGGAGGAGTCTCTGTCTTGGGCTTCTCCTGTGTTTCTGCTTGGCTGCTCGATTTCTGTCCTGGCTTCTCGTTTGAATCGGCCCAATAATTATCATAGTCGCTCAGAGTATAGCTACTACTTCGAGCGGCGTTTCGATCACCTGGTGCCAATGACTGTGAATTCCCCGGCATAGGTTGAGATAAACCGGAATTCGGCGTTTTGGCGACGGGGCTCAAGGACTTCATTATTTCTTCACTCAGGACGTCGCTCTCCTTAACAGGCGACGAGCTGAATGTGTTCAAAGATCCTTGTGTCAAGGCAGAGTTTGGCTCGTAGTTCGAGGGTGAATAATCCGGCTGCCGAGGATGCAGGGGCTCTGTCGGTGTAATCTTTGAGTCGGTTGCAGATGAGGCACTGGCAGGCTCCTTGGGTGATGGGAATAGTCCCTTCGAGTTTGGGCTTGGTGTACGCAGAGGCGGAACGGCTCGCGGGTCGTTTGCGGGAGCGAGGGAGACACTGTTGTTAGGTCCAGGAACGTTGATGCTGCCCTCACTCTCTCTGGGCTTCTCTTCCAACGTTGAGAGATTTCCGGGGCCACCAGTTGCTTGTTTGGAAACTGCGGGCTGGTCCTGCTTGGTCGGGTCCTCGACAGAGGAAGGAGTGCCTGAATTGTTGTTTCCCGAAGAAAAGAAGTCGGCACCAAATACTGACATGCGCGCAACATCAGGAAGCTTAGGGCTAACAGATAATCGGTTCCGGTCTATGTCTGAAGGTGGATGAATAAGAGTTTCTCCCGCATGATTAACAGACTGCTGTGGAGCGTCATTGTTATCCGACGCTGGCGCATCGTTCATTCCTTGATGTCCTAAACCAAGCTCATCGCGCTTTGCAAGAATGCTATCGAAAGTTGGTTGCTTTTGAATTTTATCAGTTGCGGGCCCATCTCCATATCGACCCGGTTCGTTGATAGGAGGTGTAGAACGGTCATCGGGCCTGGGCGCGATATTATCGGCGATGGACAACGGCGAGCCACCCAACTTACGCTCATCCTCCAAGTGGCGATGTAAATCGGGTCGAATCGATGGTGAAGCCCGAGCAGCGGAACTCGCGGTGCTCTGCGGGGTAGAGGATCGAACATCAGGCTGGTGATAACTGGGCGCTCTTGAAGATCCAGCACCGGAGGACGCAGGAGCAGGCGATCCAGTTCGTCCTGCAACAGGCGACGGGATATGTTCTGGGTGGCCAGCGTTGGTCACACCAGGCTGGCTGGTCTGGAGCTGTAGCGAGGGCGGGTTGCTTGAGCTGCGAGAGCTGGATGCGACAGCAGCGGCCAATCTCGGCGAAGGCCCATATGAGTCGGATCGCTGGCCGACTGGTCGAAGACCTGTCGTTACTCGAGGAACAGGAGGAGGTGATGGCTCTTCGTCGTCGAACTCGTCGGCGCCCCAATCATCACCATCGTAATTCTGAGTTGGCGCTTGGACCCATTTCCTCGTTTTGGTACGATTAACGTTTACCTGGTATCCGCCAGGCGTTTGGGGAGATCTGGAAGGTTATTACAGATTAATAGGGAAGAACCCTCAAAGATGGCAAAGGGTTATTACAATGGTGATTGCGACTTTCCTTGCGCATAAGGGTTATTGTATGTCCCATCCATGTCGTGTTTGGGTCTTGATCAGTTTTGACTAGCGGAGCATTCTTGGTCGATGCTTGAATGGTGATGAAAATCCAGCGTTGGGGCGGCGTCGACAACAGTTGGACTGGGTGGACGGGGCAATGGGATCAGGTGAAACGGGTTATTTATCGGGCTCGGCGATGACGATCGGCAGCGGAGGAGGCAATGGGTCGGTAGGCAACGGTTGATCAAGAGTGATGAGGAGGTTCAAATAAATACAAGATCTGCAACCCAAGACGGACAAACACGGCGGACAGGATAAGAGAAACACTACAATAGTAAGCAGAATGAGATGATGAAAAGAGAAGGAAGAAGGTCAAGGCAGAAAAAGAGGTGAAGGATGGATGGCGACAAGATAGATCGATGGTGGTGATAGAACAAGGAGGCGGTGGTGCTGGTGCTGGTGCTGGTGCTGGTGCTGGTTGGTGGTCGGGAGCGAGCGCGAATGCGAATGGAAATGGTGCGGTCAGGCACTTTTGTTGCCTTTAGCTTAGGTGCTGTGCTGCCAGCTGTAGTTGCTCGCCTGTTGGAGATTGGATGACGGAGGTGGATGGGGCACCACCTGGGGCGGTTCTGGGGGGGTCGGTCGCGGACAATGGATGGAACCTCCAATAAAAGAAGACCAGGAATACAGAGGAACCAAGGACCTTTGAGATACCCTTGTTTGCCCAGCCTCGTTTGAAACTTGGGAGAAGATGAAAGAAGGTATTTATTTCGGAGAATGTTGTTGTACAATTGCACAGGGAAGAAGTAGTAGACCGGATAAAAAGAAGTCAAGAATGGGTCGATTGGGGAATGAAATTATCAGCAGAGACTGAGGTCAAGTCAACATATCAACTAGGTCCTCTTCACTTGTTCATGTTTGTTGTGGCACGTATTTAGTTCCATACGAGATCGGCTGCTGGGCTCTCGTAACTTCGCGTTAGTCAGTGTAGTGTCATGGGTGTTCGTAGCAGTAATTATAATCCACGTTGATAAAGAACTGGCCATTGCTATTTTTGACATGCGATTGCTTTTGATACTGGGGAAGTTGTTGTTGATTTCCCAGGTTCTTTGCCTCGGTGCCCGAGCTTCAAGTCCAGTACTACCTTACACCGTAAAACTCAACACTATCAACTCGCGTGTCCATCTTTCGTCTCCCCTGGGTAGATACCCAGTAGTACATGATTTTTGTTTTTATCGAGTCTTGCGAGACGGTTGATCACGTCCGTTGAAGAATTTGCTAGTCAATGGGTGTTAGTTCCTCATTCTTCATCACCTACTAAAACACCGGGATGAACCCTCTTGACCCCTGTGATAACTTTGCCATATACATATACAATGTTGGCCTCACAACATCACCAACTTTGGCAGGCTTTTGCATGTAATGCATTATGTGGCTGGTTTCATAGTCCCAGCTACTGACTGAATGGGAGTTTACACAGAATTCACTCCAATGTCACAGTTACACATCCACGCGTGCCACCATCGCCATGAATAAAAGACAGCAATATCCCCTCCTAACTTGCTTTTGATAGGACAGGTGACGTCGGCTATGACACGTCTTGGAAGACCGGGGTATCCGAGCGTTGACCATCAAACAAACGGCTGTTGATTGCTGTGCTGACTTGAACCACCAATAAGTCTCAAACAAAAGTCTGTGCTGTGCTGTGCTCTGTTGCAGATTTGCCTTTGACTTACTGGCGAGCTGTCAACTTTTGCGTGTCTTGCAAATGCTAAGGGGCTCAACATGCCGTCATTCCCGCTCACCCGCTGTAGGTACTAGGTAGGTAAGCTCCACTTGATTGCAGAATAAGATGATTGGGTTGATGCATACGAGGATTAAGACTTTGGTGACGGTAGAGCTAATAATAGTAGGGTACGAAGTAGGGTCTGTTGACTTTGACGAGCTGGTGGAGTTTTACTGTTATTTTTACACAACTGAGGATATTTCGTAGATTTAGGCCCTTAGATGAAAGCAATGATGATATAATATTGGGTTAGTATCTATAGTAAGTATCTCGATAGACACATGATGAACTCGAGGTGACACGGAGTACACAGCCTCATATTGTAAATCTTGTGATTTACTTATAATTCGATCAACTTCAACTCTGAGCATGACATGCTAGACGGAGTACCTTTTAATCCATAAAATAAAGAAAGCCATTTTTACAAGTTCTCGATATAAAAGTACCTCCCTTTCTGCTTCTCTATCAAGGTACTCCGTACTGCGTATAATTATACATTCTCACCAAGCTCAGCTGTCAAACTTCAGCCACACCTTAAAGCCACACTCTTCAGGCCAGCATTACATTACAGGACGGGAGCCAGAGTGGCGGATCAATCACCCCTGCCCCTCGCCCAGTCTGGAACGACACGTCCCCAACTATCCAATCTCCTTTTAGACGCCAACGACACCAATTCAAATCAATCCTCATTTGTTTCTGACATTCTTTGTTGCGCATCCAACGTCAAATTAGCCTTTTCTCCGTTTAGTACCCTCGAGGCTTTGCGACTTCTTCTCGACGCTTAATTCTCGCTTACGCATCGCACTCGATCTGCTATTTCGATTCCAACAGCCAAATTACTCCTTTCTAATCTACCTATATCCTGCAATTCGCTTCCTTGTCCGCGTCACCCACTCTCAACGTTTCCTTTCGCCTGCCCTGCGCTACCAACCGAGACCCAACCCGGACCCTTCCACATCGACGTTCAACACCACGGCTCGACATATCGTCAGTGAAACACAAGCCGCATAGGTGGCATATTTATCGCTGCTATAACATCGAACCGACCCTTTCGAGACACGAAGCCGCGCTGGCCGCAGTCTGACATCTCAGCGTTATCTTTAACCCCTCTTAATTTAGCCACCATGGCTGTCGCATCTATTCAAGACCGAACCTCCGAGTTCAAATCCGTACTCGCACAAGCACAGCGAAAGCAGTCCTCTTCAAAAGTCAGCTCTCAGCGACAGTCTCTCTTGACTGATGCGCAAAAGGCTGCTGCCAACGGCCATGCTGTCGGCCCCCAGAGGCGATCCGAATTCGCCCGGAAGGCTGCTGAGATTGGACGTGGCATCTCTGCGACCATGGGCAAGTTGGAAAAGCTAGCACAGCGTGAGTACTATCTACCAGTCTTGGCGCCGCGAGTGCCCGGCGTAGTTCATGATTCTAACTTCAGGACACAGTGGCAAAACGACGAACCCTCTTCGACGACCGACCCGTGGAAATCAACGAGCTCACCTTTGTCATCAAGCAGGATCTCTCATCTCTGAACCAGCAGATTGGAGCCCTGCAAACACTTTCCAAGCAGCAACACCCCAAGGCCGACCAAGAAGGCGAACACAACAAGAACGTCGTCTACCTACTACAAGGCAAACTTACTGATGTCTCGGTCAACTTCAAGGACGTTCTCGAGGCCAGAACCAAGAACATCCAGGCATCACGATCAAGAACAGAGAACTTCATCTCCTCAGTGTCGCAACATGCTCAACCATCTATTCAGCAATCCGCTTCCCCTCTCTACGGAACACCGGCTCGCAACTCGCCTACACCGGGTGGTCAAGATACCCTGTCACTCAACCCCGTTGGCGACCAACAGTTGCTGATGATGGAAGAGGCACAGCCCTCCAACACATATATCCAACAACGAGGCGAGGCTATTGAGGCGATCGAGAAGACCATCGGCGAGCTGGGAAGCATCTTTGGACAGCTAGCCACCATGGTATCGGAACAGAGCGAGATGATCCAGCGCATCGATGCAAACACAGAAGATGTGGTAGATAACGTCGAGGGAGCGCAGCGAGAACTTCTCAAGTACTGGAACCGAGTATCGAGTAACAGGATGCTGATTGCTAAAATGTTTGGAGTGTTGATGATTTTCTTCTTGTAAGTTGATACATGCGGGACGGCATAGCCAAACAGTCACTAACAAACTTGCAGGCTTTGGGTTCTTGTTTCGGGCTAACTGAACCTTGACGACGAAAAGCAACAAGACACGAGAAAAAGAGACGGGCGCGGAAAACTTTAACCAGGGAAGGGAGTTTATGGCACATGTTTTGTTGTAATGAATGGGGTACTGGTCGATAGGTGCACTTGTTTTCCATCTGCATGCATGTATGTATACTTTCTAGTCGGTTTCCTTAGAGCTGAGTGAGAGCGACGTAGCATAGAGAAAAGGGTCTTGTAGGTAGACTCTGGTCGAAGGCTCATGTTGGGGGTTTCAGGATTAATAATGAATCAGTAGATCCTCAATTGCATATCCGAGTGAAACGTATGAGGTGGTGTATCCGTTGACAGCAGGGTAATATTCATGATTGGGTCTCATGGGCTTGACAACTGCTACAGAGGTTACCCCCACGCTGGTATGTATAAGATATTGGCCATAGCATCACCAGCCAGCAGTATATAAAGAGACCACCAGTCCATCAACTTAGATTCTCGGTCGAGAGTACTCTACCCGACGGTGAACTTCCCAGACTTGTCCCAAACAGCAAAACATCTTTTTTAGCCTTTGGGGGTTGCTGATCGGGGTTCTCACCGCCATCAAAACCACTATAGTAGCCTCAACTCAGTCCATCCATCATCACAACCCTCGGTCCAACCCCCACCCCGAGAAATTACTTTTCCGTTCAAAGTACATGGTGCACCCCAAACCTGCTCTATGATTCCTAGCGTTGCAGCGTTGTTTGGCGGGGTTCATGGTTTTACCCCGCAAAGATGAGTAGAGGTGCTTGGTAGTTTGGGGGGATCGTGGGATAATATATCCGTGACTCGGTAGATTAACTGGCGACGTAAGGTAGTAGGCATGAGGAGGGAGGGGCTTTAGCTACCTAATTAAATAATATTCATGATGTGGCAGCGGTTTATAACCTGCAAGTCTCCCGCTTCTGTACGAGCTTCTTCTCCTCTTGTGTTTTGTTCTAGATCTTTCACCCCTTCATTACAACCCCCACTCTCTTACAAGATTCACGCAATGGCTCCCTCTACCTTCAAGCTCAACACTGGCCAAGAGATTCCTGCTCTTGGTTTCGGTACGTTATTTTCACATGTGTCAACTCTTGAAAGGCCCAATTGACTAACTCTTGTCGTCTTTAGGTACCTGGCAGTCTCCCGCCGGTCAGGTTGAGAATGCCGTCGCATATGCCCTAAAGGATGGCTACAAAATGGTTGACTGTGCCTACTGCTACGGCAACGAGGAGGAGGTTGGTGCTGGTCTTAAGGCTGCTTTCGAGGCTGGTGTCAAGCGCGAGGACATCTTTGTTGTTACCAAGATCTGGGCTACTTACAGCACCCGCCCTGAGCTTTGTCTCGACAAGAGCTTAAAGGCCCTCGGCCTCGACTATGTTGACCTCTACCTGGTGGTAAGTTACGATCTTATGGACAATTGAGCCTTGCATGTAAGCTAAGCGGTTATAGCACTGGCCTCTTCTCCTCAACCCCGAGGGTAACGACGACAAGTTCCCCAAACACCCTGACGGTTCTCGAGATGTTATTCATTCCTATAACCACGTCGATGGTTGGAAGCTCATGGAGAAGCTGCCCGCTACTGGCAAGACCAAGGCTATCGGCGTCTGCAACGTAAGTCCATCCAGCCTATGCAATAAGGACACAGCTAATATCCAGTTCTGTAGTACAGCAAGAGGTATCTTGAGGAGCTTCTGCCTCATGCTACCATCGTCCCCGCCGTTAATCAGATCGAGAACCACCCCAGTCTCCCTCAGCAGGAGATTGTCGACTTTTGCAAGGAGAAGGGCATCCATGTTGAGGCCTACAGCCCTCTGGGCAGCACCGGCGGCCCCGTCATGACTGCTGAGCCTGTTGTCAAGATTGCCGAGAAGAGGGGCGTTTCTGCCTCTACCGTCCTCCTCAGCTACCACAGTAAGTCTCACATCACAGGCCTTGCCTAGCTTTGAGGGCCTTTTATTGACAATTCATCCAGTTGCTCGTGGCAACACCGTGCTTGCCAAGTCAGTCACCCCCGAGCGCATTACTGCCAACAAGACCATTGTCGACCTTGACGAGGAGGACATGAAGGCTCTGAACGACTACTCCGACGACCTCACGAAGAAGGGCGAGTTGAAGCGATATGTTTACCCTCCCTTCGGTATCCAGTTTGGTTTCCCCGACAAGTTGTGAATCAAAGAACGGTTGTAGTTGTGTGATATTGGGATAAAGGAATGAGATTATGAAGAAAAGCGGCGTTGCATCTATATAATAGATCAGAGGTTCTAATTGGGCTTCATGAATAAAAACAGTTAAAGGTCATCATTCATTGAACTCTGACCAAGTGCGAGTGGCATATACGCAACCTTTGGAGTCATGATGCTTATGAAACCTCATGACATCTGCCGAAGCTGGGTACCAAATTTTGAATTTGAGATATTGGTTTAGTAGGTTCTGTCTTGTCTGAGACTTGAGAGTAGGATATTAAATTGATCAAAAATATCATCATCATTTTGCTGGAAGCTAGGTATCTATGACCCTCAAGTCCCCGTTTAAACTCGCCCAACAGTTATTAATTTACAGTCGACCCTTCAGTCATTTCTCATTGAAATCCACCACAACCTTAATAACAAGGTTATCTTGGTCATCTCTCACCTTACCAGCCATCTTAAATGCTTCCTCTATCCTATCCATGCCGTTATATCTTTGAGTAACCAGACGACTCACGTCAGGCATATTGGCAGGGGGGTTGGCAAGAAGCTCAATGATCTCCTTGTATGTGTTGGCATAACGGAAGACTCCCACGATGTCAACTTCACGAAGAGCAGCGGCTGACATGGGGATAGTGAGGATGGGAGTACCCATGCCGATGATCATGACCTTGCCTCCAGGCTTGGTGGCATAGATGGCTGTCTGCACACAGGTTTCAACACCCGTGCATTCGTACACAGCTGTGACCTCACCGACAGCCTCTCCGTTGACTTGAGTCTCCTTGACCATGGTAGCAACCTTTTGAGCAAAGGCGAGCTTATCCTCGATAGTCTGCGGGCGCTCCATAGGGACAACTATAGAAGCATCGGCGAAACCATTGCTGGTGGCAAAGTCAACACGATCCTTGAGGATATCGGCAATGATGACTGTCTTGGCCTGGTCGGCCTTTGCGACAGCAGCTGCGAGAAGACCGACGGCACCAGCACCGAGGACGAGGACGGTTGAACCCTTGGGGAGAGAGGCGCGGTCTCGGGCGTGCATTGCGACTGAGAGGGGTTCGACGAGGGCACCGAGATCGAGAGTAACATGTTCAGGCATCCTAGGACCGAGTCAGCACATCTTCAGTGTGTCCAAAACACCGAACGTCTTACTTGTGACACCACTTGGCAGGGTGGTTAATTCTTTCCTGGAGAGTGCCCTGCGCATGAGGGTTCGCCTTGGCTGAGCTGCGGAACTTCATGCCACGGCAGATGTTGTAACGGCCCTCACCACAGAGCTCGCAAGCCTCACATGGCAGGCCGACCTCAAGAGCGACATTGTCGCCAGGCTTGAGATGTGTAACTTCTGAGCCGACAGCCACGACAGTGCCGGCGGACTCGTGACCGAGAGTGAGAGGCTCGCGAACGATGATGTCGCCGTTGCGGAAGTGGTTGTAGTAGTGAAGATCGGATCCGCAGAGGCCGGTGGACTTGACGGCAACTTGGACTTCGTTGCTGGAGGGTGAGGGAAGTTCTCGCTCTTCCTGTTCAGCGGGTTAGTCTATTGTCTATGATGCGATAGAATCTTAAGGATGGCGATTGCTTACCAGGCGGAGATCCTTCGCGCCATGGAGAACAGAGGCCTTGACACGCTCAGTTGCCATGATGAAATATGAGGGTAATGATGAGAATGACCAAAGAGTAGGTATGAATCAATTGGCGAGTAAGACCAGCAGTAACTAAACAAGATATAATAAAAAACAGTTATAGATGTGAAAAGCTATTGGAGGGTCATGGATCAAGATGAAGATGAGGAGAGAAAGAGGTGGGTTGGTGAAAGGCGGGACTAGGACCAGGTCATGAAGCCAGGGCCGATGTCGACCAAATATGAGATTGGACAGAAGCTATTTCAAAGATCAAGTACTCAATTGACCCGTAACTAAGCCGTAAGTTACAGTGATTGAGCATCATCCCGGAGAGAGGGCCGAAATGACCATAACCATGTCCTACCTCGGAAAAGTCGCCCCACGATGAATGCCCCGCGATGTCCCATGACACCAAAAAAGAACCTCTTCAGACAGAATCTTTATCCGTAGCGCACCCCCACAGGCCTGAATCCCGCGGGGGGAAGCGCTAAAGTTGAATGCCGGTCCACTCTCTAGATTGGAGACGTTGGAGAAGTCTAATAAAGAGGGGGAATGTTGACCGATTCATGTCCCTATGAGCCAAATGGAAGAAGCACGGCAAACAGACAGACAGCTTGGTTGGTAGGGGGTCTGTTCTCTCAGTATCTAAAGTTAGTTGAAATAGTTCCCTCCTTGAGTCCAACTGTGTTCAAGTAACGGAGAACTATGAGAAGTTAACCAACTAAATATCGTCCCATGATCATGATACATACAGACTCATGCGGTGACCTCTTTTCTTCGGCCTTCTCTCCGAACATCAGAAGCAGGTTGAATGAATACCAACAACAACTAAAACTGCATAACAAACATTCATCAATTGGCTACCTTAGTAGTCTAGTTGGGTCCAGTCCGGCTCCGACTTAGGAGAAGCTTGATTGATTAATCCATCCATCGTCCCTCTCATAGTGGGAACTGCCCCTCGTTGAATAAAACAAATCCACCACCCTCAATCGATCACGACGTCAGTCACTCACACCTCACGATATCTTCAAAATGTCTGCTTCTTTCTTCTCCCTTGAGGGCCAAACTGCTCTCGTCACTGGCGGTACACGCGGTATCGGTCAAGCTGTAGCAATTGGCCTCGCTGAAGCTGGTGCCGATATTATCCTAGTTCAGGTACGTTCGCAACGTCTCATGATAACCCCAAAACTCAGGACTGACATGTTGCACAGCGAGATACTACATCACAATCCACAAAGGAATCGATCGAGAAGCTCGGCCGAAAGGCTATCATCTACACTGCCGACCTATCGTCTCAAGAATCTGTCGCTGCGCTTGTGCCCAAGGTCCTTGCCGATGGACACCAGATTCGCATCTTGATCAATTGCGCCGGTATTCAGCGACGACATCCTTGCGAAGTGTTCCCCGATAGTGACTTCAACGAGGTATGAAAGGTCAATTCGGTCCCTATTTCAGAATCTGTCTAATGAGTGAGCTCTAGGTCATCCAAGTAAACCTCAACTCCGTCTTCACCCTCTGCCGCGACGTCGGCGCCCACATGCTTAAACTCGAGCCCTCACCCATCACTGGCCGTCGCGGCAGCATCATCAACTTCGCCTCCCTCCTCACCTTCCAGGGCGGTTTCACTGTCCCCGCCTACGCCGCATCCAAGGGTGCTGTAGGCCAGGTCACCAAGAGTTTCGCCAACGAATGGACCTCCAAGGGCATCACTGTCAACGCCATCGCCCCTGGTTACATCGCTACCGATATGAACGAGGCGCTTCTCGCAAACCCAGAGCGTCTGGCTAGTATTACCTCACGAATTCCCGCTGGTAACTGGGGTTCACCGGATGACTTCAAGGGCACAGCCGTGTATCTGGCGAGCAAGGCCAGTGGGTATGTGAGCGGACATGTGTTGGTTGTTGATGGTGGATGGATGGGTCGATAAACGATCGAAGAGTAATCCTGTCAAGGGTGTATGAAAATAGAACTTAATATAATATCTTCGGTATTTCTTCCAGCTCCAAATCGCCAGAGGATCGATCAACGACGTGCGCGAATAAGTCTTCGTCTGGCTAACCGAAGTGTGCCGTTTGGACCAATGGATATTGTGACTCGGTTGACAAGACGTCGTACAATATGGACATCTTCAGGGTACTTGGACCTAATACTGGCGTTATCACGTTGGTATGTATGCATCTTACAGCATTGGCTTGGGTTACGCTGACTTACAATGATTGCAGAGCAGCAATCCGGACCTTGATGAAAGACAGGTTGAGTTCGTCAAACATATTGATACTACCGCAGGGTGTTTTAGAAGATGGTAGACTGGAAAGTGTTGACTGAGACTGGATGGAAGTTCAAAGGCAGATAGATGTTCAAGCCGGCTGGGCATCAAGTTTTGTATATATACTCGGCCCAAATTTGCTTAGGAGATATCGGGAGCCGAAGTGACCTCACTCAGCGGATGATTTATGTCATACAACAGCTTACACGGTTGGATTTGAAGTATCTCTCTCCTCAGATGCCAGTAAGATCTCACTCAGACTGCCGCTTAATGTATGTGGATAAAGCCCAAAACGCAAGAGATTTTCGTCTATATTCTTCCGTCCAGATCTACCTCTAAGCCCACCAGATATCGAATCGTATTTAGTTTAGATTTTGCTTCCTGCGCCATGCGAAACCGCATCAGCCTCCGTGCAACGCGCCGAGATAATAACGATATAAAAGGAAATTTGTATATGCGCACGTACACACGCACACACTTCATAATGTCGTATAGATATTCAATGAAATCACTGGGATTTACCCTTGCCGCCCTCGTAGTAGTGGGCCATCTGGAGACCTGCTCGTCGGAAACCACACTTGACGTAAAAACCCTCGTTGGCTTCGCTGCAGTCGAGAATGCTCTTGTAGCAGCCGACCTGCTCGGCAATGTGGTCGAGCGCTTGGATGATTCGGAGACCGAGCTTCTTGCCCTGTTGGTCCTTTGCGACGGCGATATCCTCGATGTGGCCGACGGCGCCCAGGTTGTGAATGCTGTAAAGGGTTGTCAGCGATTGCTTAGGAGAAAGGAGAGAGCATTGACTTACAACTTGCGCTCAGTGATCAAGGCGCCAGTACCGACAACAGGTCGCTCACCGCGCGAAGTGTCCTCAATGATGATAATGTAGTAGCTACCAGCAGTGGCCATGTCATCGTACTGCTTGGTGAAATCCGCCTCAGTGATATCGCCGACGGTAGTCAGAACACGCAGACAATCGAGGAAACCGCTGTTGAAGTCGGACTTTCGCAGGGCGCGCAGAGTGTAGCCCTCGGGTAGGGCAGCCTGGACCTCAGGGGAGAGGAGGTTGGCGCTGAAGATGCCTTCTTGAGCCATGGCGGTGTCGATTTGGCGGGGGAGTAGGAGTTTTTGGCGGGGTTGTTTTTTCGAGGGGCTACAGCGAGATAGATTTGCCTGGACAAATATTTCCAAAAAGAAGCAATTGAGGAAAACAAGAAAGTTTTTGTGACGAAAGTAAAGTATATCTGTACAAAGGTTGAGAGAATATCGATGTCAGATCTGGATCTGGAGGCTGGTCTTTTAGATGGGCGGAGTCTTGGATTGAGCTGAGCTTGTCTTGTCCTGTACCTTCTATTAGTGCCCCCCACGTGTTCTATATCGGGGACGATTTTCCATCATCGTTCAGGGGTCAGCGAGTCACAGCCTCAAGGCGACCCCGAAAGCTCAAAAGGTGGGAGAGCGAGCCGAAGAAAAAAAAACATAAAAAAGTGTGGTTCCGCCCGGGATCGAACCGGGGACCTTCTCGGTGTTAACGAGATGCCATAACCAACTAGACCACGGAACCGAGGTTTTTGATTGGATGAATGTGATGACCTCAGTTGCAGGTGATGATCGTACTATTGGAAAAGCGATGGAGATGCTGTAAGTACGGATACGAATTCTGTGATTAACACGACAGAGGGTCAAGTTAAACCTTGTATATTGGTTAGATGGCCAAGTAAGCCAAGTCAGCCAAGTCATCGAGCTATCGGTTCCTGGTATGTTTATTAAAATAGATCTACAGAAAGAATGCCAAATGCCAGTCCAAGCGTTATATGTCCTTGATGTAAATTCTGTTATTTATCCTCTAACGCCTTCTCTGGCAGTTTAAAGCACTGCTATGCATGAGCTTGGACGTCATTATTCTTTAAACGGGTGTTATGATGCCGATATATGTAGTGTATAAGGATTAGATGTCGGTTTATGTCAATGCACACCAAGCCATTTACCGTTGAACGGCCTTGAGCCGCAACATGTGGTCCCTTGAGTGCTCACATCCAAGACTTACATCACATGCTTTTTAAAAATAAGACAAACAAATTGAGAGGCGTCTTGGTTTGTTGTAGTTGGTCGTGTAATTGTTTACTGGGGTATGGTATCCATATGCTTCATTAAACGCTGTCAAGTCTACGTATAACTTGGTTGTTTTGTTTCTCACTGCCAGTTATTTAAGTTGACCAACAGCAGACAATTATTTATTTATTTAAAAGATTCGGTCATGTTCCTATCTTCATCGGTATGAAGGCTCACCCTGCGATATTGAATGTTTTAGACATGAAATTGGTGGCTTCTCGACCCTGATACTTGGTGAAGTCAAAGATGATGGGGACGGGATTGCTTAGGTACTCCGTAGTGACGCCACGCGACAACGTTGCAACGTCAAGGTATTACTGGGGTCTAAGAATGAAGTTTATTCCTCCGTACATAAGGCGAAATAATTATTAAAGCCGTGATGGTGGGTACGTACAATCAAATCAAACAATTACAATATACAAGGATCGAGGCTTGATGAGTTGTCAAGCTATGACTGAGTCTTGGCAGGTACAGTTCCTTTCCTCGCGTTATCATGCAATCACATGCAAAACTGAGTGAAGGACGTGTTTCACATCTCGTCATCTCTTCTGTCGCTGTCTTATTCTCCCCTGTATCATCCCATCCCATGTCGCCCAACCAAATTCACGACGACACGACATAAGTTCTTTGTCACGTTCTTATTTACATTCCGGCCATGTCATTGGTGTTGATCGACCACTCTCTGCGGTATTGTTGGGATTCACTCATTACGCACGCTAAGCCAGCTGGCTAAGCTGAACTACTCGTTCACTCACTCACTCACTCAAACCTCGCTCGAACCTCGTCTCGAATTTAAGCCAGAAACACTCAGACCTCTCGCTTGTTATTATTATTTCCCGTGAACGGACATTCACTCTCAACTTTGAAGTTTGCAAAAACCGCTTAACTACAACTATCCCTACAACCCCATACTTTTTTTCATGCCCCAACATAATAATTCCCTTTTGGCTTCAATGATAACCACTTTGCTATGGACAACGCAAGCATCACGTCGGCCGAAGATTTTCCCTCACAGCCAGGCCGCACTCTGCTCCCATCTCCAGTCGCTCAAGTTGTGAGCCTTGCAACGCGCTCAACATGTCTAGCTATTCGTCTAGGTTCCAGGGCCGGCTCCTACGGGCTAGGTGCTGCAAAGGTAACAACCTTGTCTTCCTTGGAGCTCGCTCGCAGCATGGTCGAGACTGTTCTGTCCCAAGCAGGAAGAGAAACACTCTCACGATCACAAAGCGACATGTCTAGTGCTGAAGCCGAATCCATTCTCGAACGGAGTTTCGAACACCTTCACAATGCCATGTCCCAGGCTGTCTTTTGGACAAGTGCAGGCTTTCACTTTACGAGTACAACTTTCTCCATGGCATCCGGTATCTCACAACTACTTCTATCCTCCCTCGACCAGATCTTTGGCTCAACTGATTCGTCCCGGGCTATTGCGAGCATTGTCACACTGATTAGACGAGAGTTTCACGATCCTGACACTGGACTTCTCGGGGATACTATCAGTATGATGGACCTCGTGCTTGGGCTTTGTGCTTTAGCATACTTGCAACAATGGTCTTGGAAGATGCTCGAAGAGGAGAGACATCGACACGAATGTGAAGAGATCATCTGGGATGTCGTCGTCTTGAATGACGGCGAACGTGTCGACATTCAAGATAGCATTACTTCGGGTCCTGTCTTCAACAGGCCAACCACTTCAGCTTCTCGAGACAACGGCCCTAGCAGGCTTTCACAAGTAGTCGTTGGTTCTTCATCTTCGTCTTCTCAAGACGAGGAGGCAATTATCGACAAACTTAAAGAAGAAATGGTCAAGAAACTCCCTCCCGATACCTCAGTCTCCATCTCCAATACAGTGTCATCAACACAAACAGTCACCATAGATGTCGACGGTCCTAGCCCCTTCCCCCTGCCCTTACTACCGGGTGCCGAAATCGTCGAGACACAAGGATTGAGCGACCAAGCAGGCCGTCGTACTAGTCAGATAATGAACGACCCTCCTGAAGCCTCGAGATATCGTGTTGTCTATAGGCTTGAGAGGTCCAGGACTGGCGATATCTCCTTCCAAGGGTCTCCGGATACTCCGGTCCCTGTCGTTGATGTATCAAAGGAGGAGTCTGCCCCGGCAGTTCCGGTCAAAGAACCTCCCCCGGCGCCCAAGAAACCGCGAACAGCTGGAGTTAAGTCGCCTCCACCACAGCGTTCAAGACCTGTCAAGGGAACCAACGACCAAGTATCTCGATCACCTCCACAAACCACAGCAAAGCTTCGAAGTAGTGCAATACGGGATGAGAAGGGGAAGCTCACACGACCAAACTCCGCGTCACCCCCGTCTTCACCTGCAGAATCCAAGACCACACAGCGCGAAGCAAATCAGAAGAGACCTCGAGCACCTGCCAACACATCACAAAGCTCCAGCAAGCCCAACAGCTCGCGCGAAAGCACTACAACTTCGAGGAGAATACTTCCAAAGAGAAAGTCGGACTCTTCAACATCTACCAGCCAGTCAACTGAGAAGAAGAGTGGCCTTCGACAGGCTCTTCGGGAAGGGAGCCAATCGATTTCCAACATCTGGAACAAGGAATCGCCAGCAACAGAGAATAGACTTAGGCCCCAGTCGAGAATCACAACTATCAATAAACATAACAACAAACCTACACATACCCCACGCTCTTCCATAGATCAAAGGCGCATCGAAAAGGCGGAGCTCATCCCACGCAACCCGTCTCGTGCAAGCTATGTCTCGGTCCATGAGCGTCGTCGGGATTCGATGATATCTCAAACAGATACATATTCCTTTCATTCTGGATATACACCAACCCACTCCCCGAGTGTTTCTCTGAGTGGTGCAGCATTTGATTCCTCTTGGGTTCAGCAAGCTCAAAGTGATGGTCTGCTTGCACCTCCTCCACTCTCTGCCGGTCACCGCAGGATCGTCCGTAAAAGCCCAAGTCTTTGGAGCATGGCCTCCAATGACTCACAGTCTTCGATGGTGCTCTCATATTATCACCAAAAGAGTGTTTACGCGGCATCGGATGCACTTGGAGGTCTTCGACGTGATGGCACACTGGATGGAATATTTCCTCAAGCTCATGTCCTTCGCAACATCACAAGATACATGAGGTTCTCATCTGCATCATACGGGTCCGCGTTTCTCAAGTTCATGGGAATCTCCAAAGAAATGCCCCTGTTGAGAACTTGGGATGGTACACATACTGATGTCAGACATTTCGTCCATCATACTGAATCAGATACCAATAGCGTTCTTCTTGCCTCTATTGTTGATCCACAAGGAGGAACAAACTCGAGTGGCTCAACCGGAACAGGTGTCCCTTTGGTGCACTACATCTCGCTAGATCATGATGCCAAGGCAGTAGTCCTTGCTTGTCGAGGTACTCTAGGATTTGAAGATGTTCTGGCTGATATGACCTGTGACTACGATGTCTTGACTTGGCGTGGTAGAGGCCACAAGGTTCACAAAGGTGTCCATGCCTCAGCTCGTCGTCTACTATATGGTGGCGATAGGCGCGTATTGTTGACTCTCCGTGAGGCATTGCTCGAGTTTCCCGATTACGGTCTGGTCCTTTGCGGCCATTCTCTTGGGGGTGCAGTGACAGCACTGCTCGGTGTGATGCTTTCTGAGCCAAACCCAATAGGCACCGGTTTTGTGACTGCTATTGATGGACCGGAACGAACAGTTGGTGATGACCAGTCTGATGGTCTGCTCCCTGTTCATTCTACCTTGCCACCAAGACGTCCCATACACGTTTACGCATATGGACCTCCCAGCACGATGTCAGCATCTCTACGCAAGCGAACCCGTGGTCTCATTACCACTGTCGTTCATGGAAACGACATCGTTCCATATCTCTCCTTGGGAGTTCTACATGACTTTCAGGCTGTCGCGCTTGCCTTCAAGAACGACCAGCAACAGGCCAAAGCCGAAATCCGCCAGCGGATATGGCGAGCCTTCCAGACTGGTGTAGCGGATAAGTGGTACGGGGGCTTGCCCTCTGTTCCGTCTGGAGATTCATCCAAATGGGGCCATTCTGTGCTGCAAGGTCTGAGGGCCGGTATGACGAACCGGAAGCTTGTGCCACCAGGAGAAGTTTTTACTATAGAAACCCAAAGAGTTTTGAGGCGCGATGCGTTCTTGCTAGCTGAAGAAGACCACATTGGCAAGCCGGCGCAAAGGATTATCCTAAAATATGTCAAAGATGTTGAGGAACGGTTCAAGGAGTTAAGATTCGGAACAAGCATGCTGATTGATCATAATCCAGCCAGATATGAGGAAGCTTTGAACAAGCTTCGTGTTGGAGTTGTGTAGGTGTACGTAAAATGCTTACACCGTTGACTTAGAATACAGAATAGTTGGGAGGTTTTATATTTTGGATGTACATAATACAGAATAGATCACGACGAGATGACTTCAATATATGTAGAGTCTAATTACATCAATTCTCGTGACTTCTATCTCAGGTTTGAAAGCACAAATATCTAGTCCGCTGTAGTGGTGATGATCTTGCCAGCATCGTCATAAAAGATCTCCTTGGCCTTAACAGATCTCAAGTGGTCCACACCCTTGCTCAACTCGCAATCGTGATAGAAGAGGTATGTCTTGCCCTTGAACTCGACAATAGAGTGGTGTGTTGTCCATCCCAGCACAGGCTCCAGAATACGTCCACCATAGGTAAAGGGTCCGTATGGGGTGTCACCAGTGGCGTAGCAGAGGAAGTGTGAGTCGCCTGTCGAGTAGGAGAAGTAGTACTTTCCGTTCCTCTTGTGCATCCACGCAGCCTCGAAGAAGCGTCGGTCATGGTCATCTCCCAAGATGGGCTTGCCAGTCGCGGGGTCGAGGATCTGGATCTCTTGCACTTCCTCTGCGAACTGATGCATGTCCTCGGTGAGCTTGGCTACTCTTGGTCCCTGGGCGCAGACGCCCTCGCCGCAGACTTCCTTGGGGCCCTGCCACTCGGGGTCGAACATATCGTTGCCCTTCTGGTAGCATTGCAATTGTCCGCCCCAGAGACCTCCAAAGTACAGATATGCTTGGCCATCCTCGTCGACGAAGCTGGCGGGATCAATACTGTAGCTGCCCTTGATGGGCTCTGGGTCGGGGGTGAAGGGTCCCTCAGGCTTGTCACCGACAGCAACGCCAATGCGGAAGACTCCCTTCTTATCTCTGGCGGGGAAGTACAGGTAGTATTTGCCGTTCTTCTCAGCGGCATCAGGTGCCCAGAGTTGCTTGGACACCCAGGGGATATCCTCTGTCTTTAGGACAACACCGTGGTCGATAACCTCAGCTGGTGGGTCGAGGCTCTCAGTGCTAAAGACATGGTAGTCGGCCATGTCGTACTGGTCGCCATTGTCGTTGAACTTGATGTCTGTCTCGCGATCATGAGAAGGGTAGACGTAAATCTTGCCATTAAAGACGTGAGCCGAGGGGTCGGCACTGTAGACGTTGGTTATGAGAGGCGCCATTGTGAATGAAGTTGAGTGAGATGTGGTGTTTTGTTTGGTTGGAGTTGATGATAAGACAGTCGGTCGGTCACCGAGAGAGGGCTCCCTTTAATATTTATTTGAGAATTGGTATGAAATGGATAATTGACCCCGCGTTGAGCTGTCAATTCACTTGAGGCTCATATCTGTTCATTTATCCAGTCAGGCCACGCAATTACCCGGGTTGAGTTCCACACACCAGATCATCAAGTTAGTGAGTGAGCAAGCCAGCACTGAAGCATGCATGGGGTGTGTGTGGCTACGACGTATAGTCTGGAGTTGGAGCATAAGCTAAGTTATGAGTTGATGGCATGGAGCGACGGTTCAATTAGCCGCCGGTAATAGTTTTGGCAGTCTCCGTGTGGCGCATTTATTCCTAGGATATTTTACCAGAAACCATCGTGATGGTTGTGGTGGTTCACAAGTTGTCTGATCTGATGTCCCGTCCCACGCATTGCATGTTGGAACTGACATTAGAATTTAGGCAAAATGGCCTTAAAATGTTGGCATGTCAATATGCATATTTTAGTGACCGAGCTTCAACCTTCAGGGTAAGTAGAGTAGCAATGTGGTGCGGTAATTCATGGGACCGTCATTATGGACATGTAATTCGTTGGCTAAAATAGAGAGGGTCTTGAGATGATCAGTCGAACGAGGACTTGCGGACTGGACTAGAAGTCTTGGACTCCAGTCTCGCCTTGTCGTATTGCTGCTGACCGTACTGAGGATTCTTCCTCATCTACCCAGCTCGGTTCTTCATCGTCGAACCAAGCATCTTGGGCGTCTCGTCTGAGCATGGTATCGAGGTCTTCATCCGCATCGACGGGCTTATAGTCAAAGTCTTCGTCTAGACCATGGACGAAGCGCTCCTCAAGGAACGCGTGCCACAAGAGCAAACCGTGAGCCTTGTCTACTGCTGGCTTCTCCCAAGGATGCTCAAGATCACCAGTTGAATTCCCAACGCCACCTTCTTCCTTGAGCCGCGAGAGTTTAGATTCTCCTCGTTGCAGGTCGGCCTCAAGGGTTCTGCCATAACCTTTTGCTTTGCCCTCAGCCTCACGCTCCGAGGCAGACTGGAACCTCTTGACTAGGCGCTCATACAGCACGGGATCTAGGCGTAAAGTCAGGTTAGGAGCTGGAGGTGATCGAGTTGTACGGCTTTACCAGCGAGCTCGTGCTCCAGGTTGTTAAAGTATGATGGATGTCGAGCGAGATACTCTCGTCGTCGGTTCTGCGCTTGAATCTGTGCAGTCCGAGATGGTGATTTGGGTCCGCGAGGGACAGGCTTATCAGACGGTTGCTCGTCTGGGAGTATTATGGGAGCCATGATGATGCATGTAGTGAGCAGTGATGCTGCTGTTGCAGATTTGCAGTGGCTAGAATTATTATGAGTATTAATGATCGATAGAAAGAAAGGTTGTTGTAGGTTTGCATTGATTCGATGCGCAGCGAATTATGTCAGCTTGCTCGAGTAGTACGGTACGTCAGTGCTTGAACCTTCAAACCAAATACTAGGCCCACTTCTCATCATCGCCTCAAGATCTTTAATTTGATAATTTGAGATTGCCGCAATACGCGATATTCGGCAAGAAAAGCACGCGCCGTTTTACTTTTTCTTCTTCAATATTTCCATCTTATTTCTTTTTGCCGATCTACTATGTATGCACAATGCTCGAGGCAGGCAGATAGACAGAAAGATAGGCAAAGTGATTCGGTCTGATATCGGCACCTCCATTCAGTTGGACATGCCGACCCAGAGTAACGAATCTTGGCGTATGCTAGCAAACTTCAAGGTTTCACAAGCATCATGTGGAGGAAAAGCATGAAACCAATTCATCATACATCTCAACAGTTGATTTGTTGAAGGCAAAGCTGGGGAATCAAGCCACGCAGCATACATACCTACTGTATGTAGGTGGTGCAATGCAATGCGATGCAGAAGCACCAGCACCAGCACCAGCAGCTTGTGGACGGACGTGTTACAACGTGTGAGATGTGACGAGACTTCAAATATGGAATCATGCAAAGACATCAACCCAATGCACTTGGCGAATCTCGACTCGGGCAATTCAGACTGACAATGGCGTTCAAAATCAAGCTCCGACGATCAATCGACCAGGGACCCATCTTTAAAGAAGACTTTCTGAAGAATGTTGTCAATTTTTGACAGGTGAAGTAACGAGCCGAACGGAGAATAAGTCAACTTGGCTTGGATAACCCCTGTCAACGGAGATGCTCGGCTGGTCTTTGAGTGGACGTAGCGGTTCTGGATGGGTGCTGTGAGCTGTGCATTGTACAACTTTGCGGGCAGCGCTGACTCGGCTTAAATTAATCACACAGGCCAAAGCAGCCCGCAATCACGATCATGTTGAGGCCCGAAGCTCGATATCCGGGGCGGGCGAACGAACGAAGTCTTGGGATTCCATCGACACTGCAACGGCGGATCTACCCCTTGGAACTATCTATTTTCTACTTCCGTCGTATCCATGAAAGGTCGTTTTTTCGTTTTCTCACTGATCCTGAGATGAGATAGATCTTTGTGATCGTCGGCTTCTTTATCCCCCCTTTAATCCATCCTATCCATCCATCATCAGCCTCGCTTGTTGATACCCTGCTCGAGGAGCTTTGCTTGCTTGCTTGCTCGTCGATAATATTGCGAGGCTTGGAACACATCATTTATCTGCGGTTTTTGTTGTTTTTTACTTACTCACTCATTCATTCAATCTTTTTTTATATTTCTCTTTTGTTCTTTTATTTATTACCCACCACTCTTGGCCAAACCAACGCCTTTCTTATTCTCCCTGTCGTATCACTTCGCCTTCAACTTCCGAATCCACGTTCCGGTCGCGTCCTGCCTACACAGGATGCCGATGTCGACCTAATGGGAGCTACCGATCTTGCCTCGCGCCTTCGAGCCAAGTTCATTAGAAGGCATTCGACAACAGGTTCGCAGGCATCTTCGACTCGGAGCATCACAGACACGGCATCGTCGTTCGGGAGCCGTCACTTGTGGGATCGCGATCGTGCGCGAACTCGAACTCGCCAAAATGGTGATGGGGATCGTTCGTCTCGGCGGGCTGTGAGTGATTCGAGGGGCAGTCGACGTGGTGTGATAGCCACGCCCACGCCTGACGGTTCAAATCGACAACAGGAACAAGGTAGCGATTATTTTGCAAAGGTTGGGGTTTCTCGCGAGGTTTCAGAAGCAGCAAACTCCAACACGAACTCAAATTCATCAGACTCGTCGGCAGCCAAGACGTCTCCGGAAATAGATGCTGCTGCTGAAGCCCCGGTCCCACCCGCTAACGACAATTCCACAGCAGCACCCGACACGCTGAAACAGGATCCGCCTATGGATCAGCAGAGCCTCGGAGAAGAGCCTGAGCCTGCTACAACAACCGCCACTAGTTCCAGCTCTAGCGACCAGCTCCCGCCCCATAGCGATGTGCATCCGCCACAACCTCAACCACAACCTCAAATCCATCATCCACCACCCTTGATCTCTCCCTCACTCCATCCTTCCGAACACCCGTCACCATCGCGACTGCGCCAGGCAAGCTCCAATCTCGACCGAATTCACGAGGACGACGCGCAGCTTTCGGCACCAGCATCACCTACTGCGCGCCCCAGAAGGATTGCAAGTCTCGACCTCGACGCTGGTTCTGAGCTTGCTGCTGGTCACAATGACGATTCGTTGAGTCTCGATCACGCTCCCAACTCCCCAAAGTCTGCCGTCTTTGCGCCTCTGGCGGCAGCGACCTCGACGACATTTGTCGCCCCGTCTCCTGGCCTTGCACAGTCAGGAGCTCTCTCGATCCCTGGCTCGCCGTCACGACCAGCCCCGCCACCCAGACGACAGAGCTTGCTGTCGAATCGCCAGACGACTCTGATCAATACACTCCTTTCGAGTCAGCCCGTGAACGATCCCGGATTAACTCAGCCCAGCACATACGCGCCTATTAACGCGACCATGGTGAATCGAAAAATCTGGGTCAAGCGACCTCATGCCTCGCCAACTCTCGTTACCGTCAACGAAGACGACCTCGTCGATGATGTTCGCGATATGATTCTACGTAAATATTCAAACTCACTCGGTCGAAGCTTCGACTCCCCAGATATTAACATCCGCATTATTCCTCGAGACCAGCATTCAGAACGTGTTCTGAATCCAGAGGAGCCGATGGGCCGGACGCTTGATGCTTATTATCCAAACGGTCAAACTGTTGAAGAAGCTCTTGTAATTGACATTCCACGGCGTGCGCCTAAAGCTTCCCCACGCCCTGTCGTTCCGGCATACGTTGGTAACGTCTACTACAGCGAGGACGGTCGGCCTACTGAGACCAGTGATGGTTACTTTCCCTCAGTGGGCGCCCATGTTGGCGCTGTCGGCTCACCACATCTTCCAGTGGCAGTTCCGGCGCATGTTAACCCCCAGGCTCCACACTCCATTGCTGTGTTAGGGACTGGCCATATTCCCCCTATTCCATCGCCTGGTAGATCGCGCGCATATCGAGACCGTCCGGACCGTCCGAGATTAGGCCGTACTCACACATCATCACCTACACTGATACCTAACGGGTCATCTGTGTCCTTGGCCGCCGCCGCCGCTGCAGCGAACCATGCGAATCATGGTACGCAACACTTCAACCCGAGGCTACCACATTCACGAACTCATTCAAGCTCTTCAGATGCTCCTGGTATGCCGCCCGCTGCCCCTCCTCTACCGACACCGCCCGCCCCCGAACCTTCAACAGTACGCGTCTCGACGCCTCCGGTTAGGCCAGCTTCACCTCGACCAACGGTTAAAGCCAAGAAGAGCAAAAAGGTCGAACATCCAAGTTTACCACCGGGTATGCTGAATGGGGGTGTGCCTCCTATCAATGTCCTGATTGTCGAAGATAACCCCATCAACCTAAAACTCCTGGAGGCCTTCGTGAAGCGGCTCAAAGTACGATGGTCAACGGCCATGAACGGACGGGATGCTGTTAAGAAGTGGAGGAGTGGTGGTTTCCATCTGGTACTGATGGACATTCAACTTCCAGTCATGAACGGACTCGAGGCGACGCGTGAGATTCGAAGATTGGAGCGAGTGAACTCGATTGGTGTCTTTTCATCTTCTCCCGATGGTGAAGCAACGTCGGAGAACCCAGACGAACTCGACGACCAAGACCGTCTTGAGAATCCGTCTCTATTCAAGAGTCCTGTGATTATCGTCGCCTTGACTGCCAGCTCATTGCAGAGTGACCGACACGAAGCTCTAGCCGTTGGTTGTAACGACTTTTTGACCAAGGTACGTTTACCACAATGTATAACAATGTGTACTGCTAACCAAATACGCAGCCGGTCAACTTTGTCTGGCTGGAGCGCAAGGTCATGGAGTGGGGTTGCATGCAGGCCCTCATTGACTTTGACGGCTGGCGTAAGTGGAAAGAGATTTCCCAAATGGCCGAGGAGAACGAGGCCACCAAGAAGGCTGCAATTGCAGCAGCTAAGACCAAATCAAAGAGGAATCGTGTCTCAACGAACAAGCCTGGTTGATGGCTTCACTTGGTTATAAGAAGCTAATGCATATCCGCAACTCAACTTGGACTGTTGCAATTGGCGCAGGCCAAATACATATTTCTGGCCCGATTGGAGGGGAGTAGGAGTCACTGGTATTATTCACCTACCGAGACAACAGCAAAATGAGTTGTCTCAACGATCGATCTATCTACTTGCTACCCATAGTTCTCATCATAGGGTTAATGTTGGGAATTTGATGTTTGTTGGGAACTGGGTAAGAAGGGAGTTGTGTAGTTAATGGTTCCAAGCATGATGGCGCAGGTAACAGGTGCATACGAATACCAATGTTTATAATGCCATGAGACTTTGAATATTGTATCTTGAAGTCGATGTGAGATGTGGTTTGGGGCTCAGGCTTCGAGATGGGACCCGTTCAACAGAAGCCAAAATATCAAGGCCATGAGTGAGTCATACGAGGTCCTCAAAAGACTATTTTAATTTATCTTTTTATTTCTCAAAACCCAAATCTCTATCTTTGTCCCACTCTGATATGTCCATGCTGTGTATTCCATGGTGTGGATTCAATAACGGATGTCGGAAAACCAAATCTTCCGGGGTTAGTTACTAAAAAAAACTGCACCTGACAGCAGCATTAAACACCTCCAAACAAGCCAGCCTTCTTCGACCTGTCATCCAACCAATTCTAATCAATTGGTCCTGGGTCGCATGTAATTCAGCAGAGAATCAGAGAGCATCTGAAGCTGCTGTAACCATGCCTCCTCGAGTGCGCGGTGCATCGACGCCGCTGGCTGGCCTCGATGCCACCATCTCTCTCGCCACGAGGAGCTCCTCCTCTCCGTTCCTCCGAAGCTTCTCGACAACACCATGCCGCGAGAAGATGAGCCAGAGTCGTGAGAGGATGTTTGAATGGTTGAGATCTGGTGGCGGCAGAAACTTTGCCGAGGCTGGCCATGGTCCTAACTACCTTGGTCCTCACCAGGATCAACCTTTTCCTCTCAACCCCCTCTTCCGAAGTCAGCCTGTGCTCTCCGATGCTACACGAGACCTGATCTATGATAAGGTAACAAGAAGGGGAGAGTCTCTGAAGGCGGTGTCTGCTGAAATGCACATCGACGTGAGGAGGGTTGCCGCTGTCGTGCGACTGAAGGAGGTTGAGCAGCAGTGGAAGACTGAGGTGAGTACTGTCTGTCCATTTTCTGCCCTGCTATATGATGAGACCAAACAAAAATTTTCGATTAGTCTTGAAGACATCCACATGGTTATACAATTGTATACTCTGATAGCATCATCTGATATTTCAGCTTGCGTTCTCCTTTGCTTGATAGCAATGCTAACCAACTTCCAGGGCAAGCCATTAGCAACACCTTATGCCAAGGCTGTGATGAAGATGCTTCCCAAAACACATTACGATGAAGGCGAAGAGAATGTGCCTCATGAGCCTATCAACGAGGTCCACGTACATAACCTCACCTTGCAACAACTATTCGAGCCCGTGTCGGAATCCCGGCACTTCACACGAGAAGATGCCGCCAAGGCCTTCCACGAGAAGATGCTCTCCGCCGATCAGCGATCACCTCAACCTGAGCTCATCAAGATGGAGAAAGACATCATCAAGGGCACTCCCCGAGATGAGGCTATGAAAAAGTTCCAGCAGGTGACTCAAGAGCATGAGGACAAGATTGCCCAGAAGATCCTGAACGATCGCAAGCGTGAGGAGGAGCGAACAAGACGAGTCAAGACAGACCGCTACGAGTTCCGATTTAAGGAGATTAACGTTGACGATGTCGGCCGCGATGGTCGATCAAGAAGAGGAACTGGATGGCGATATGGTGCGCCGTTCGAGGACCGCAAACGTGGGTTGGTCAAGATTCCTACGTCGGTGCCTTGAAGTGTATGAATATATATGGGATATGTATGGATGGGCGGTTCAAGAGGCGTAACTGTACAATACGAATACCAACGTCTTGTATTAGGCCATGTACTAATTAGACATGGACTATATACTCGTCCAGAGATGAAGAACAGCGCTTGCATTTTTGTATGTGATCAGAATCTATATGCATCTTGCTAAACTATTTGGTGCTATTTACTTTGACGTGATATGTTCTTGGGTGTTGATCGACATGATTTAGGTGAGAAGGACTGAGCATACATAGCCGTTGCTCATTCTCGAGATTGGTGACTGCTCTCATGTACAATCAAGTTCTTGCGAATCTGCTCAAGGTCATCCTTTGACAGTCCGCAGTTCTTGACGACATATTCCTCCACCGAGCCATGCTGTTTTCGAAGTGCTTCCAGAGAAGCAAGCATGTTCTCGGGCTTTGCTCCGAGGAGTCGTTTAGCACCTTCGGGATTCGATTGGAGTTCGGGGCTCTTCATCACAGCAGCGAGGAGCTCCTCTCTAAAGGCACCAAGCCCAACCTCGGTCAAGCCATACTCGTTTGCAATTGTCTGTTCATCCACGCCGCATATCGACAGGATGAATGCGCAAACCACTCCAGTCCTATCCTTACCTGCAGTGCAGTGTATGAGTAAGGGTGAGGGATCTGGCTTGGCTAGATGCGAGAGGATAGTGTTGATGGAATTTGTTCCCGTCTCCCAGATAGCTCGATACACCTCGACGAAGCCCTGACATCCCTCGGCTGTATAATTCTGGAAGCGCAACGCAATGGCCTCTGGACCGTAATCCTCGTCTAAGAAGACCGGAGTAAAGACCCGTTCAGCACCCTCCCATTCGCGGGTTCCTTTGGCGTAGCGCTCGATCTCTGTTCGAGAGCGCAAGTCATAGACATGTGAGATCTTGAGATCCTGGAGTGCTGATACGCCGTCTTCGGTGAGACCGGACGGTTCTGCGGAGCGGAAGACGAGGCCGGACTTGATTGTGTAACCGGGACGGGACTTTATAGGAAGCGGGTGACCTCCGAGGTCTCGGAAGTTCGGGAGTCCGGCGATGGGGTGGAAGGGGGGGCCGAGATCTGCCATAGCTTAGATATATGTAGTAATAAGATAAACTAGTGAGATAGTATGTAATGTCAAGTTTCGTTAGGTAATTTGAGTGAGTTATTTCTCTGTGGAGAGACCGGACGTGGAATCCCGTGAGTGAGGTCGGAGATGTGGGGCGTCGTCAATCATACCTCGGTATGGAGACGGGGATACTGTATAAGCCAAACTTGGGTTTATTAGGCAGAACAAGGCATTGTTCATTAATTCTTTTTTTATTTTTATGATGAGTCTTTTTGTCAACCATATTCCGGCCACTGGTAGGAGTTAACAATAGGCAAATTCAGAATACAGTCACATGAGACCCCGGTGTTAAAGAGTGAATATAGTTGGTATTGGAAAATAGTCTAAGCGTGTGCCTACATTCTATGTTTTTTGAAAGACCTGTAACCTTGAACAAACAAAGCCAAATCGAAAAGTCCTCCGGTTCTAAAGACCAAGGCCACCCGTGTCCTCCTACTCATACAGAGTACACTATTGCCTGGTTGAGGACAAGAGGATAACTCAGCATCGAAGAAACACTGAGTTTCATGTTATGGAATTTAGCTGTAGAGGCAGCGGGGGCAGCGGGAGACATGGCAGTTAGGGCAGCAAGCATCCAAGGTGACGCTTTGCCAGCCGTGGCTGCAGTTACACTGTAAAGGTTAGCATCGTGCCGGGTGTCTTTGAAGTTTAGTCAACATACGCATTTCCACTGAGATACAGCCATAGAGTCGACAAGTTGGCCACGGTTTCCGGCAGAAGAAGAGGAAGCAGCGCTGCAACTGGTTAGGAGTCATATAATAAGATGGGTAATATCCTAGGCTTACAAGTTGACACAAGCCATGATGTTGATAGTGTTGTTGGGTGATAAAGAGTTGAGAGTGTTGTTGAGTAGTGAAGAGCTGAAGCTATTGTTTGGGTAGTTGTGAGAAAGATATATTTAAGTTGTAGAGATGAGAGAGGAAAGCTGTTGAATGATGATCAGAATTAGATGAAGGCGTCTAGAGCTTATATAGATTGATCAAGAGTAAGAAGCAAGCTGGATACAGAGTCTGTAAGTTAACAACAACGACAACTCCATTGTACTTGAGGTAGAATCACACGAGATGATGCTAAAGTCGGTGAGTACAGGGAATGGCCTTCAAGGCAACAACAATAACAGTGCCACCGTTGATACCATAGCTGCGATGGTTTCTGCTTGAAAACCAGTGAGTTGAGGTCCAGTGGGGATACGAAGCTGTCGGTGATGGCATCGTTTGGCCGAGAGAGAAAGCGATAGGATGAAAGTGAGGATGCCTTCGGGACTATTCTAAAGATTGAGCGAGCATAGCCCCCCCTTAACCGAATGCTGGCTCCTGCATCTTCCGCATTTTGGAATTCTTACTTGATTTGTTTATTGAGAATGAGGCAGCTGCTTGGAGTAACGACAGTGATGATAGAGTGAGTCCCATAGGTGAGGCAATGGACACTAGGTAGACTGTGCCTCGGCCGAGTTACAGCCAGGCACAGGCAGGCTTATGGGGACTAATACCAATACCTCGATTAGGTTTAATTCGATTCAATATCCCTCATCAAATCGCCTCAAATTTCGCTTCGCCCTACGCACGAACATGTTCCCTCAATCTGGGAATGGATGCGGCTCTGCATGAGGCTCTGCGCACGTGTAAATGAGTCAACACATTCGTTGCTGAGCCACGAAAGATACTACTTGAAACGGACACCGCCACCTAAGCTCCCTGTCGAGCATGTGGTCTTGGGATCAATAATAGCCAATAATTTACGGTGTAATCTCTTTGGGCATGCGTTTCATTAGGTACCTACATAAACTACTACCTAGAGAGGCATGAGACTTCTCACAGGCGAATTGAGAGACGAGATGGGGTTTGCCAATTGGAGCATTATTCAAGGCTGCATACTTGGGTTTCCTATTCCGCATTTGAGGGATTTTTATTTGTCGTTAATAAGTTTAGCGTCTCACGGAGCCGCCATCTTACTTGAGATTTCCAAGTCCGAGGTCGATGATGCTGCCTACGAACCGTGGCGAGTCTGCGGTATCAACTCAAAAGGTTGGCCACGTCTTGTAGGTGTTTTAGTTGATTTTAGACTATTAATTAGCTAAAATAGATAGTAATCTAATATTAATACTAAAAGTTATAATTTCTTAGGGAAAAGGTATCTACAGGGCGTGGCTAATATTTCGAGGTAATACGGTAGATCTCTAGAAGGGAGGTTACCTTACCCTGTTCCCAGACCACACTCTAAATCTGCCCATCACCACAGATTCATGAACGGGGAAACGAGACAACATAGCCCCGGTATACTATAAGCTTATTCTAGAGTCTCAGGCAACAACGTTATTCTTCTCCAACGGTAAAGACCCGTCTCATCGGTAAGACGGGTGGGTAACTTTGTCCAATCAGACCTGTCTGTTGCCCATCACGAAAACGAATCTTCAACATTGGACTTTTCACCGACAATAGTTGACTCACTCGTCGTTCTAACTCGCAACAATCATGTCATTTTCAAGGCATTCCGGGTCTGCATTAGCCTCATTGTGACAATCAACTACGGTACTCACGACACTGTCACACGACGCCGTTTGGGCATCAACGTACAAACGCTTAGTGGGGTAGACTTCTGTATGACTTCAAATATCAAGAAACCTGGTTTCTCAGCCCTGATTTGGCAAGGAACACATGATCCAAAGAGAGTTTTGTCTCTGCGCCCTGTATGGAAATGTCGTGGCTCGTATACGGGCGATGGATAGTAAGGCGAGCGATTGGGATGTAGAATGAGAGCAGGTGGTGTAACAAGCCAGTATCAGGAGTTGAAAGAAACTAAAATCAGTATGGGAATTACAAACGCAAGTCAAATTAAACATTCATCATTCATCACTGTAACTGGCTCCTGCAACTGACTACTGCTTCTTGTAGATGAGAGATGGGATCGATCATGAGGGGCATCCATCCTCAGGAATCGGAAGTTGGAATAATCCGAAGCCTCCATCATCAGGCCAGTCCAGTCAAGTCAGGCAGGGTCCAACCCGTCAGATCAGGGGTCACGCATCAAACTAGTAAAAACAAGAACAAGAACAAGCTTGCTTTTGAACAACGGACGGATACTACGTACGTCATATGCCATGTCACGACAATTAATTTCCAAGGGCAAGTAAATTAATAAAAATCTGTTAAATTTTCCGGCGATCGATCTGTTGTCGTCTGAGGAATGACGGCAGAGGCTTCCCCCTCGTTCCCTATTAATCTAGAGGCGGTCAACCACTCTCTCTTCCATTCGCCAAGGTTCACTTCTGGAGCTTGAGTGACGTTCTGTGACGAGCCCATTTCTGACTCTGCAGTTCTATCTACCCGTCAGACAAACCTACGACGAACCTTTTTCCTCTCATCCCATTAAGAACTGACCCGCTTCGACCGGCGATAACCTCGTCTCGCCAATCTTTCTCGTAATACTGAACCTACCCCCTCCCGCTCGGATTGCCGAAGCAGAAGCAACCAATCATGGGTGTCAAGGATCTGGCTATTAGCTATGTGGTCTTTTCCACCATCCATCTGTTCCTGTTCGCGCTGGCTCTGACCACTTGTGGTCTGTATGGTACCGATATTCAGCGGGCAAACAAGCAGGGCAAATACTCTGACCCGAAATGGGTGAGTGGATTCCGTCTGTACAAGTGCAATCGCATGTATGTGTGCAATACAGTATAGTGCTGACACAAGTGCAAATCTCCAGGTCTACGCCGTGGTAGTCGGTAGCGTCTCTGCCGTGACATGTGTGCTCTACTTTGTCCCGTTTGTCCTGCGCATCGCTGGTATTGCCGTTGCGATATGGGACTTTATCCTATTCGTGCTCTGGATTGCCCTCTTTGGCGTCTTTGGCAAGGTACGCTATCAGGAGCCTCCTCTTACTCTTACTGTAGGGCACCGTTTGGCTGACTGTGATACGCGCAGATGTACATCGGCGAGGATGCTGAGGGTGACGGAGGTGTCAGACGCATGAAGAACGCTGTTTGGGTTGACCTCGCCAGCGCCCTTCTCTGGTTCATTGCAACCTTGGCCGCCCTTGGATATTGGTGGAAGCACCGTGACACTCGATCGCGCTTTACTGGCCGGGCCAAGGTCTGATCAGAATCAGACGTGCGCATCGAGCCTCTGAAAGAAAGAGACGGATGGATGATGATCAAAGTGTGGTTGCACGAGGAGGACACAATGCAACTCACAGTGGGGATATCCATTCGGCAATGAGTAATGGAAAATCCGCTGGCTGGATGTTTGTTTGCTTGTTTGCTGGGATACCACGGTAGTACTGGACATGACTCCGATACCATTATCTGCTTTTTCCTTTCCTGTTTTGATAAAGACTGCCTGTTCCTGAAACACTAATATCTGCACTGAACTCAATTTTATCGTCAACAACTAAATCGAGAATTTCACACTTAATAGTGCAACCCCTCTAAGGCAGTCTCCCGTGAGGCGTTCGACACCTTGTGAGATGGTGGCCAAGATCTACCAATAAATGCCAATTGTGAGAACTTGTTGAGCCAATAGACATTCAATGGACAGTCACTGCGGCGCAATTGTTACCTTGGCCCCAGGGTTCGAGGGTATCTCGGGTATTACTAGAGCTTGGCGCAAACGGTGGTCGGTAGGTTGCAGAGCTGGGTTGGATTGTGATGCCATATCAATGCCCGTGATTTCACAGTACAGTACAGACGTCGACATCGCACCATGACAGCGTGTGTACGAGTCGACAAACAGACCAGAAAATCGAGCAAAGAGGGGCGAAGTGTCGATCGTAGACCAGTTCGCTCGCCTTGATGACTTATTGTGCTTCTGAGGTGATGTGACCATGACGGTTTTTAGTTTTTAGAGAAGGGGTCTTTTTTTTCAAGGGTCCCGCCTGTTCCACCGCTCTGACCTTGGTGTGATCTTAGTCTGTCCGTGAAGGGATGAGGATTTTCGACGGGCGAAACGAAGGGCGATTGTGTGCGGGCCAAGTCGCTTCTCTTGGACGCCATGACGTCGATCAGATGCCTGATGGAAGCTTCAAGTGGGGTCCGCTTCTTTGACCAGGCATTGCAAGAGCCCCGTCCGTTTGCAAGGATAAATTGATTGATTGCGAGAGATGTAATGTTGTTGGGCAGCCGTGCTGCGATCCTCATGTTGATCATACAGTAACCAACCCATGAAGGCGGTAAGTTAACGATAAAGAGAGCACGTGGAATAAGCTCTCACAACATTTGAGCTTATGGCTGTTTATGTTTGTGTTGATATGAAATGTCTCATCAAGCAAGCCACCTCCGGTTAATATCATGGGTTACTGCATGAACATGTTGATTTGATGGGAATTGCAAGTAAATGCGAGCAAATGCGATCATAAGTTCCCATACAATATTTATCCACCCACCAAGAACGGCCTTCCTTGTATGTATGCACAAATTTGTCTCTCCACAAAGCAATGCATGACTCTGTTGGAGCCTTGGTCTTGGAAATCAAAATAATTCGCGGAGTCGGATGAGCCACCGCCAAAATATCGTCATTGACCCAATCAGCCCAACAACAACAAACACCACCAGTATCTGTCTGTCTGTCCGTTTGGAGGGATTTTCAAAGGGTCCCTACAGAAAATCTCAGGGATTCTAGACTAATACATACTGTGTTGTACAGTAGGTACAGTATGAAATGCTCTAGTCGACTCTCGGTCTGCAACTAAGCGACGTAATGTAGTCTTTATTCGTCTCTTCAAAGGCCATCACCTTTCATCTGACTCTCAGATATAGGCTGTCAGGTCACACAATACCAATACCTACACACCTCTCTACCTTTGCTGGGTCTCTTTGTTTGCGTTGGTGGCTTTGAGTGGCTCGCAGGGTCGTCCCGCATGTACCCCCTTGGCGTCTGTACGGATACGGCGCATGCAACCAGGTACAGATCCAAGGGTCGCCATCTCGATTTGTGCCTCATCAGTCTAGCGAGATACATGTCAAAGTCCTACCCGCATGTTGCGAGTTTGATATGGATACTTTACTTGAAGCGGGCTCCAGCATCGGAACATTGAGAAAGACTCTGCAGCCCAGCCCAGCCAAGCCCAGCCCAGCCCTGGCCCTGTGTTAATCCCGTGCTCTCGTCCCGTC
>JABFFJ010000116.1:0-57775 GCA_013623715.1 Fusarium verrucosum
GTAAGGCTAAATTACCTAACTAGAAAAGCTTAATTAGGTATAGCATAATGCATTTCTATAAATCCTGCATCTAGTTAGGTAGAAATCCCAAAAACAAGCATTATTCAATTCAATACGTAGGTAAGGACTTTCCGGCCCTGCCTCCGTAATCCAAGTTGTATTAGCAGCAAAAGCATCGTGTTTATTAATCCCACCCAGTCTTAAATTTAATATCTTGACTTGATGTCATGTGTCTCATCACTTGCCCATCACCTCTTGTACGTCAATTACGACACTGATTGTCCAGATAAAATGTGAAGCGCCACTACGAGTGATAACATCCGCAATCGGAATAATATACGACACGACACGACACGACATCTCGTCGATCCCTTGGATTGCCTTGCAAGCCGTAGGTGCTGTAGCGCGTGGTAGAGCAGTTACAGTATTTGCTAGCTGCATATAAAAGCCCTTCTTTCTTTTTCCATGCTACTCTTTCTTGGGCCTTGTTGAGGAGGGCCATGCCATGGTTCATGATAATTATGTGGGGTGGCTGACTGACTTGATAACTATCACACAAGTTGCAGGAAGCGTGCATTCGATGTTCATCCTCCAGTCAAGGATAGTAGGTCATGAGCTTCTGTAGCTGATCGTAAACAGAAGTATTCTATCACGTCCCCATCACTGACGAGGGATCTTTGTGGTTGAATATCTACTTGTAGCGTAGCGTAGCCTGAGCTCCTCCATCTTCAACAACACCCTATTCATATCACATCACCCACCCACTCACCCACCCACATCTACACACTAGCAAACCCCGCCAATTTCGCTGTCTGATCGATCTCGGCCGCTTCGCTTGTGCTTGACTTATGGTAAGGCTACGTACGCCACATGCAATGCATGCAAGTACCACTGATGCAGCATCTTGGGCAGCAACAGAGAGCAATTTTTCGCACGCTCCTGATAGAAAAGATGGCACTTTCAATGAGCTCTGTGTGCCCTAAGAAATATCAACGCTTGCATGTAAATCCACTGGCAGGGAACATGAGTCCAGAGAGAGTTGTGCTCGACAAATGCCAAGGCAAGCCGATGCCTACGGGGCTAACACCATTTTCATGCCCTTGGTGAGCCAACACGACATGACACAAGACAAAATAGAGGGGAAATTGGTCTTTGGGATCTTCATACGGCCCCTTTCTTCCTGTCAGAATAGGTGTCCTGCATCAGTCACACATGGGTCTGTCTGTCAGAAGTGGCCTGGGTTTGCGAAAATCACTCCAGTAAATGTGAACCTTAGTTGTCAAAGCCAGCCTTTGCTCAATCAGATGTTGACAAGCTAGTTCACACGACTTAGAATTTCACGAGTCTATGCACTGCATGAGTATGACTCGACGTGATAAGCAAGTAGTGTTTAGAGAGGTAACAGCCAAGGAAGCACGGCCGATATGCGAATTTGGGTTGATGATACATTCTTGAATCGATATTCTACTCTACAGTGGGCTGATTAGTGTTGGAAATTAAAACCCATGATGTCAAAGCCTGAACTGTCAAAGGTCAACTATTATCTGCCGTCATACGTAGAGAAACTCTCGAATCAATAGTTCGAGAAATTTCCACATGGAGATATATAAAAAAAAATAGCAAATGGTTGGCTGATTATGGATGAATGCCATTCAAATTTTGGTCGTAAATTTGCAAACAAATAGTAGTAGTATAAATGTCAACAGATAACCTAGCGCCCCAAGAATATGCCTCTTTTTGTTCGTACGCCTTGCGCCGGTGCGGAACTGCTTCTGCTTCTGCTTTGGTTCGTTATTCGATGCTGCGTCGTTATGTCGCCCTGCATGTTGGGCAGTTGGCCATCTAGAAATCGCAGAAAAGTTATAAAGCCCGTCTCTTCTCTTCTCTCCGTGCTTCCCACGGCCTCTCTCCAATCATCTTGAAATCATTGGGCATATCCTATTCGTCAAGATAAAATGAAGCAATCGCCCCATGTGTGTTTCTTGACGCTGGCCTGTTGTTTGTTGTAGTAGTTGTTGGCGGATCGATCTACTCGTCCGCCTTGTTTTCCTCCTCTTAATTGATTGAACCCCAATCCGTAATCGGACGTATCCACTCATAATACCACACACTTAGACTTGCTTCGGTCCTTGTTCCTATTTCTGTGTCTGTCGTCTCGATCGCCGCCCCTCACATCGCCGTTGCCTGTTCGCGTCCGACCGCTCGATCTTTCCGAGGGGCGCGAAGCTTGTTGTCGTTGACGACGTAGGATCCTAACAACGTCGTAAAACGCCTTCTCAACGTTGATGCAGTTTTTGGCTGAAGCTTCCACAAACTCACAACCGAGCTCGCGGGCGAGGGCGTGACCTTCTTGTGTCGAAACCTCTCTCTCGGTGACTCGGTCGCTCTTGTTGCCGACAAGCATAATGGGCACGGGCAACTGCGGGTTTGCGGCGGAGATAGGGGAGCCGGGATAAGTCGGCGATGAAGCGCACGACTCCTTGACTCGTTGAATCTGATGGTGGAACCGTTTGATGCGAGTGAAGGAGGATCGTGATGAGATGCTGTAGACTAGAACGAAACCTTCGCCATCACGAATCCATTGATCTCGTAATGCCGTGTACTCTTCCTGTCCAGCGGTATCGAGTACTTCGAGCATGCAAGGCTGGCCATCGATGACAACCTGCTTTCGGTATGAATCCTCGATCGTGGGGTCGTACTGTTACAAAGCCGTTAACTCGATGTGACCAATAAAATGGATGCCAAACAAGTGCATTATCAAACTTACAGTCTCAACAAAGTGTTGCAAACATAGCTGGATGGTAAGAGCTGTCTTTCCCACACCACCATCTCCGAGCACCACCAGCTTGTATAGCACCATTCGGCCGGCCATGATGATGGCGACGGCGAGTAAATCGACGAAAGGTTAAGAGTCGATAAAAAAAAGAGGAGAGAGATTGGGTCTCGGGGGAGGAGAAAAAAAACACGACCCAAGCGACCGACGGATCGGAGAGGGGGAGGGTGGAGAAAAGAGGGGGTGGTCGGTAATGAGGCTCGCGAGATGCAGTACCGAGTATATCCAAGTTGATTTGAGGTTGCGAGGTCGAGGTCGAGGTCGTCGTCACGGGTAGGTTAGAGGAGAGGCGAAGGTGAGGAACGGAGGAGGGGGTGGCTTGACGGAGCAATGAGAGCTGTGACCCAGCGAAAGCGGCGGCAGCGACAGTGAGTAGCAGCACCAAGCAGCAGCGAATGTAATGTAGGTAGTTGGTAGGCACAGGTTGTGCTGCAAAGGTGTGTGTGTGTACTGAATGACTTGTAGCGGCGGCGGCGGGCGTCAAGGCGTCAAGGCGTCAAAACGAGGCAGCTGGGAGGGCGGAGGGCCGAAGGCAGTGCAAGGCAAATCAATGCGGAGCGATGAATGCAAGGCTCAGACACGAGGCAGAGACAGACAGACAGGGCGGCGCGCGGCAAGGCAGCAACAGACGTTGACGAACAAGCGCCAGTGGCAAAAAACGAAAGCACTGGACTGGACTGGACTTGGGGGTCGGGTCTGGTCTGGCAATAACAGTAGTTGTGAGTTTGTTTGTAGGTCAATGTCCGTCCGAAAAAAGAGTTGGGAGTGGACAGGAGAAAGGTAGTTGGTAGTTGTTTGGTCTAGGTCTAGGTAGGTCCAGGCGTAGGTAGGCGTGGAGCTGCACAGACACTGGACTGGACTGGCGGGAGGTAAGGTAAGGTAAGGTGAGTTGAGTTAGTTACAGTACTGGACTCGAGGCAAACGGAGAAGAAGTTGGCTTTGCTGTTGCTCTTTGGGTTTTTGGATTGGGACTGACTGGGACTGGGACTGGGACTGCAGCCCAGCCCACCTGCAGTCGAGCTTAGGTGGGGAACCCTTTTTTTTTCTCTTTGACTTTTTTTTCTTCTCTCCCTCTCTCCCTCTCTCTCCCAACTGCTTGAACATAGTGGTACTTTCACTCAGTGCTAGCAGGCCCTTGAAGGTGGGTGCCCTGGACTCCCAGGTTGCAATTGGGGCGGGGCGCCAGGTTTTACCAAATACCTGGGTAAGAGGTATCCATGCGATGGAGACGCGGCAGCGGTACTCTCTTCCTAGAACCCAGAGGGGAGGCTAGAGGTTCCTTGGAGGGGTACTCTAGGTTCTTTAGGGGGGATCAGCGAATACACAAGCCACTTCACGCGCAGATGGTCTGGTACCTTGCGTGGATGATTTACTTGGACAAGAGGTACCCCTTTTAGACTGGGCACGTTTACGGATAAACCTAGTGGAGGGGAATGCGGAAGCACCCAAGATCAAGATGCCCATCTCGTGCTCTACCAACCTACATATGTATGCACATACTCCATCCAGTCCGGTCCAACCTCTGATACATGTGTACTGCATATATCCGTATACCAAGCAAAATAGGGGATATGTTGGCATGGATCAATTGACAGGAAACTCCCCTACATACAGGCAGGCAGGCAGCTTAGCGAATACCACGAGCTACCTTACCCAGTCCCAAGAAACGGAGCTGCCCTGTCCACTCATGGGTAGGATATCGGCTCGGTGGATGCCCCGAGAAATGGGAGAGCGAGGGTGCTGTGCTGGGTGTCTGATAGGCGAGGGATGAAGCCGGAATGGTGAAGCGGTGGACGAGTGGCACGCCCTGGTCACAAAACCCGCTGCTGAGTGACTCCATTTCCCTCACCTTGTGGTGTTTATACCCCAGCGCATCCCTCAGTCAAGTAAGGCAGGTATCCGTAGAGTAGGTACATACTCTTTGCTTGATACATAACTAGCTGTAGAGCTGCAACTTGCAGCTCCTTCACGTGCTGTGTGGACATAGCAATATGTTTCTTTCCTTGACCATGTCCAGCCTCAAGGATATTCGGAATACAAACCCAGATGGGTATTATTGGTTTCTTCAAACACCAATCCGGGCCGTTTTGGGTTGTATGGAGAGACTTCTATTCCCTTCTGCCAGGGACGTGAATTAAAATGCCACATTCGTCAATGATGCGACCTCTCCTGTGGCTATTAGTTGTACATTAGCAGCTAGCTACTAGGTATGTCCTGTAGTTACATATGTAGTACAGTAGTTGTTCATCGGCAAGCACCCGGGAGCCCGGGTCGCGGCTCGGCTGTGTCGCGGCGGGCGGGCGACTCGACCGGTCCTGGGTTACTTTGCCACCTTTGGACTTGGCCCGTTTCTCGTACTGTAGAAATGGAGTGAGTTTAAATAAGTGTTGTGTTCGTGGTGTTTGTTGTGATAGTATGGACCTTGGTTAAGAACCAAGATAACTTGTTGGCCCGCTAAAGAGAGAAGAAGAAAAAAAACACGCGTTAGCTTGCAGTATGTAGCTTTGGTGGTTTCAGTGGGGAATTGGGGTATTTGTTATCCTGTCGTAATTCTTGTAAGGTCAGGTCAGTGTGTCTGGTGTAGATGGATTGATAACACTTATTGGAGCTTCACCTGAAGTTGGTGATGAAGGATTTGATTGCTCGAATCAGTTGCAGGTTTTTATGTCCAAAGGTCCAACGGTAAACGTAGTATAATGATCAATCGAGAAAGAATGCTGGGAGACGTTACGTTTCCCGGGTTGACTTCTCTTTTCATTATGGCTTCATGTTCCTTGCTTTTTCCCTTTTTCTTTTCTCTCTTTTTTCTCCCCCTCTGCCCTTCACGTTAGTATCCATCCTTGTTGTGCAGCCCAGCCCAGCCCACACACAGGCAGGACACAGGCCAAGCGGTCGCAGGAAAAGCAGGTGGTGTGGTTGTGTCGAGGGACAGGGTCCTTGTCTCCCCGGGAAGTCCAGTCCCGGGGAGGAATAGTCGTATTTTAAAAGAGGACCAGCCCTGGAGAAATGGTCTGGCCTGTGCGGAAGCCGGCCCAAGCTGCCAGCTCCCAGCATCCATCAGAGCTCACGTTTCTTTCCAGGGGGAGCTCTTCCATGTAATAGAGGATAATGTACAATACGAGGGGGGCGGATATTCACACAGAAATTAGTATTTTCAACTCGAACTATGATCAATGAGCAATGTCTCGAGTATATGCCAAAAATAACACATCTTCTCGAGGCGATCTATATGCTCATGTCTTCCAATTGGAGCATCATATTACCTTGGCAGACATGTCCTCAGAAACAAGCATCGCCAACACAGCAATCCCAAGCATTTCCAGAGCCGCGCTTGTCGAGCTGGGAGTGACAGGTGGCCGGCATTTATCACCGATGGGCCCGGGCAATCCAATCCCTTGCCCTCGGGTTCTTTCAAGGGACCGGAGCTACTGTATTCAGAGGAGCTCCCACGTTTCCCAAGGCACAGCAGCAACACTCGCCTGTCGTGCACTGCATCCCGTCTGCTCTGGGGAATTTCCGCCCCTGTCGCTTGTTGATCTCACTCATCGGCGAGCTTTGAATTCTCCACCAAAATTTCAAGGTTGGAGAGACGGACACTCGGGAGGGAGGTTGGACACCAGATGGATGAGTGGACCAGCCTCGGCAGACAAGGACAAGCAAGACTGGACGAACAGTTCTGAGTCTGGTCTTTGCTTGCTTGACAAGTATCAGTGTAACTTGGCAAGTCCTGGTGATTTATTTCAGTTCTCAGAAAGGTCTATCAAACTTCGTTACGGGACCCTAAGATCTAGACTAGATTGGCCGACCGAGTCTTTAATGAGCCAAATACGACGTCAAGAACGTTATCCGTCAGATCGTTGCTTTTTATTTCGTCCCGCGAAGGGTTTGTGCGGCTATCAGATACGAGAGAAACGTTACTTGCTTTTTGATCCTTTAGCCAGGTAGATAGGTAGGTAGGTAGGTATGGCATCACAATCATGTAAGTTTGTTTGTTTGTTTACACGTCTGCATCTCAGACAATGGAACAAACAAATAAGGTAGCCCCAATACTCCTTACATTCTCTTGGCATTGCCTAGTCAGTCCACCACGTAATCTTCTAATCTTCCGAAACACGACTGCCCTGCCCTTCTAGAGCTTGACGCCCATGTCAAATGCTACATACATGGGGTTGCCATTCCACCCGACTCGGTATTCCATACAGGCCCTGCTTTTTTTACAGGATGCTTGTAGCTTCGGCCTACAAACTATTGTACGGCGAATCGGAGGTAGTAGTGGCAGTGTCAATGGCAGCGTCAGTGCTCAGAATATGAGATGAATAGACAAGTCGATTCGAGTCTGGACAAACGATATCAACACGAGGATCGAGCAACGGCACTGCCACGCATGACCTCTGCAAATTTAAGCGTCCGCGGGCCGGGCGTTTATCTCACCTCGTCACGCCAGTCACGGACCCTGCCTGTCTTCTCATAGAGGCGACAACTAATTAACTACCTACTTACCTACCTGCATGGCAAGACATGGCAGCTGGGATGCTCAGGGGCTGACGAACCTCAGCAACCTCTGAAAACAAACATGATGCTTGTTCTGTTGGCTCGGAACGAGTCCGTAACCTCCCTCCGAAGTGATATCTGCACTCGTCGTACAGTATCAATCTTACCGCAATATTAAAGAGTCAATCCGAGTTCCCTCTGAGGATATTGCCCTCCAATGGACACCGCGGTGTCATAATCCAACATCACACCATGCAAAACTTCGTTAGAGTTGCACATGAAGCAGTGTTTAGGATTGAGGTTTTGCCACTATCGAACTTCTTTCAACATTCAATTAATACACAATGATATGACTGGATTGGCCATCGAGGAACCAATTACCCCACACCACCCTAGATCCGAAAGCTTCTGTCGACGTCTGGGGATAGCTCACAAGTGAAGAGCTCTTATCATTGAGTCGATAAGGTGGGAAAAGAAAAGAAACAACGCGGAAACTCCTTTCTAGACAAGTCAGATATCATCTTTCGGTCACGGTTCAACGGTTGTTTCCTCGTTTGCTCTTACTTAGTTTTCGGCTCGGCCCAAAACCATCATGGATCTCGCACACCCTAATTGTCCGTATAGGACCGATTGAGACACGTTTGTATAACTTCCCAGTCTCTATTGAGATCCAGAAACACCATAACAACCAGTGAGATTGGCTTAATTAACTTCACTTGAGAGGATATTGTCGGGCCGTTGTCATCTAGTCCTGTCTCATGGGGTAATCTTGACGTTTCCCCAGACTTTCTGCGACTGATATCAACGCCAACCCTGATGGATATCAAACCCAAGGCCGGATATAATTTGCCCTGTGCTTTGCCGCCGGAACCTCCTCTTCTCATTGTTACTTCTTAGTACAATGCCTAAGATGAGATCCTAGACATACGGCTATTCGATCCGCCGAACCCAGCCAGTCAGGCATTGTGGTTTCTGGGTTCTGGGTTCTGGGTTCTAGGTTCATACAATATGTGGGGGAAATATTATCATCCCCATCTTCAAGGGCAACCGGGATTTGGCAGAATTAATAAGCCGTTGAGGGACAAAGTTGTGTGTGATTGAATGCTGACATATATATATGCTTGTAAGAGCCGCAAAACGAGGTTGATGTCAGACTCGCCTTGTACGTTATTGGTCTCTCTGCAACCTCGCATTCGGCTGGATGGGTTAAAAGGCTCCCCGGATAAGCTCTTAAACTTTGAGTTACAACACTAGTTGGAAATAACTGCGGACTGCAGACTAGAGTCCGTGTTTCTCCTCTATTCAAGCACGGCTAAGCACGGTAGGGAACGCGGCGAGAACACAGATACAGAATCGGTTAGGAAAACATCAGCTCCACGGTCTTCATAGTCTATGTGTGTGCTTTATCGAACTCTCCACATACTAATGCATGTGCTACTCGATAGGTGTGATAGAGGCTGAATACGAACTTGCATGATGTGCTAAGATCGTATGATGTTGAACAACGACTGATAACCTTGTCCGTCCAGAGTTGATGAACTGGCTCCTCTACTATTACCGGAAATACCAGTGTTGTGAATGAACTCTAATTGGGAACCTACAGCACAGCATACGCGAAAATCGGTTGTTAATATAGCAATAAAAATACGAGAAGTGGTTCGAGGTCCAGAACACAACACTCTCTTACTTGAGATTCTAGACTCTGTACAACTCCGAATTCCGCTGCTTAGGCCTTTAACAACCAATGAGATCAACGCCTGCTGCCTGAAACTTTACAGTTGTCTTATGACAACTCTTCGAGTTTCTGTGCCAGAGTCAAAAACCCTTGGTCTTGTTCCGTGATCCATATATCGACCCATTCCTTGGCCTTCTGATATTTCTCGTCATCCTTGGCCCATGCCTCTTCTCGCGAGCGTTCAACATACACAGTCCTCAGACCACAGGCTCTTGCGGCGACAAGGTCGTTGAGGTGTGCGGCAACCATGGCGACCTCGTGAGGCTCTCGTCCCAACTCACGCACGGCACCGGAATACACTACTGGGTTCGGCTTGTAAGCTCCAAACACCTCGCCTGATAGGAGAACTTGGAAGCCCAGGTTCCCAAAGTCGTTTAGGTCTCTGAGCAGCGAGACATTTCCGTTGGAGAGTGTGCTGGTTCTGTATGATTTGCCGAGCTGCTGGATACCATCGGAGGAGTCATCCCACGGCGTCAAGCGATGCCAGACAAGACTCAGCGATTCGATCTCAGAGGGACTGTAGAGATCAGCCAGATCCCACGCCTTGAGGAGCTCGACCAGACTGTCATAGTGGTGTTGGTCGATGGTCTTCCAAGTATGCTTCTCCGGATCAAAGTCCCTGGTGAACTTCCCATATGAGTTTCTCCACTCCTGGGCAAAGCGGCCCCAATCCTCTTCAGTGAGGCTTTCAAGTCGAGTCTTGAGATCTGGATCCAAGTCGGAGGAAGTTTTGCGATAAGCTCGCATGGTGAGCTCCTCGGTTACGGACGAGCGCCAGTTGACGACAGTGCCAAAGACATCAAATGTAAGGGCCTTGACTTTGCTGAGCGGAGAGATTGCTCCTGGTGACATTTTGATCGCTGGTAGTAGTTGGGGTGTTTTTGTATATTGTTCCTCTTGGGTTGATCAGAATACAGTGGTGTTGATGGTACCTCTCACAAATGTATTCATTCACTGCGAGTTGTGTCACATGATGACATACGCCCTTTTGCTGACGAAGCACAAACAGGCTTGGGTTTGGGCGCCGAGGTTCTAATGGGAAATGGATATCGGTAAAACAATACTGGTTGAAAATGCTGGAGTGTTTATTTGAGTATAAGTAAGAATGGAAATCAGTTGAGAGAGCATGGCAGAAATCACTGTGGTATAGGGTACGTTCATTCGAAAATCCATAGAGGACACAAACATCTCATTGTCACTCAGTCATATCACAAGAGCCGGAATCAAGAGTTTAATTCGCTATATCATCATACTCCGAGTTTATTTAAACATGTAATTATATGTTCTTTTCTATACCGAAAAATCATAGTCCTCTTCCGGACACCAATATCATTCCAACAACTTGTAGTGTCCCTTAGGCTTGAGAATCACAAACCTGTTTGGCTCATAACATTTGGATGGTGTAAACCAATAATTCCATACTATTATATTGAAGAGTTAGTGAGTAGTATTCATAATGGTGACCGAATGACATTGAAACTGGGATGACTTATGACGTTAAAAGGAAAATTAAGCATCGTATATACTATTCACGGGTATAAGAAACTGGCGTATCAAAGTTCTGAAGTTAACATAACCAGGAAGCAAGGAATAAAAGATGGCACCCATAGGTAAGAATGAAATGTACTTGTGCATGCTCTCTGTCCTAAGATGTTGTCATTGTCACAGCCAAAGACAACCACTCCATAGACGGAAAGATACGCCGTCAACATGGCATACTCGCAACCACGATGGGACTAGACAAGACTCTATCAAATTCTGACCGTCTTTGCAGAGTATCAGCCTTGACGGTGGTCACAGTTCATGGCATTCGTCACCCGAATCCATCGGGATGACTGGTAGGTCTCATGGTCTGTCATATATATTGTACACTATCTTGAATCCGAATCAACACACGATGCCCCTTGGGGAATATTGTATTGCCAAAAACAGGTATTCCTGATCATTCGGATTCTGCGAGGACGACCCCCCTTAGAATCACCTATTGCTCGAAAGCCATCCAATCATTCGATGTGGACGAACGAACGGAGACAAGCAAATATCAGAGAAAGAGTCCCAATAGTCACACGTGGTGATTTAACCGAGGCTTTTGTGCAACTCAAAGGCGTTCGCATGCGAGACAAGCTTCTGTGCTGTTCTACTTCAGTTTTGGTGACAGCCTGATGCAGAGCGAGTTTCAATGCGTTATAACTCGAGAATGGCATCGAACTTTCCACAAGCACGGCGCAACTACACGCAGATCAAGTCAGCACCGGTGTGATATCAACAGCCCTAAGCACGATGGACATGCTCGATCAGTTTCACCAACATGGTGAGACAAATGTCTCAATTGTGACATCTCATAAGAGGCGTACCATACTGCCAAGCCTGCACTTACACTACGAGATGAAAATGGATAGACTCTTTATGTGAGCACATCTGGTTATTTCGTTAATACAGACCGACTCAGGCTTAGTTTGCGAGTTTTGCAACATATCAATCCTCGATAGGTTTTATTCACGGCATCAAATAGATCCGGCGTTTCGAGTATCTTTCTGTACAAGAGATAGAATGAGTTACACAATCAATCTATCTAAATGACGGGCCGTTTGTAACGGCACATAATATGGCTGGAGCGTCTAGCGTTGTCGTTCGTCCTCAAGAACACGGGGAATTCGATCCTGGTGGTACTGCATTGACAGCTGCAGGTATGATTGCATAAATCATTGCCGAGGCATTGATAGATGTGTGTTGCTGTATGTAAACTCGTGTTAATACCCTGCATATTGATATATGATATTTGATATAATTCTTCACTCTGCAGAAACAAATATCACGTCTGTCTCAGAGTAGCTCAACCACTCGGGTTAAAAAGAGACTAAGAGCCAACCATATTGGGAACCCGGCTTGTTTCAAAAACATGAGGAACAGGCAGAGGAAATTGGAGGATGTGTATTCACTCTATCATCTGATGTGATAGTTAGGAGTAGTCGTTGAGCTGTGGAGACTCTCAAGTTGGAGAAACTTCCCAGAAACACCATGATCCTGGCAAAAGTATATTTCGTCCATGAAGTAATTGAAGTGGGTTCTCTGTAGATCTGATCCGCGCCGGGAAGCAAGTTCTACTGTATACATAGCTGACACAGATCCGAAGCGCTCAGGCAAGACTGGGCTATTGAGGTGTTGCAAAGCTGCATATGTGGAAATAACAATATTGAGATGACAATACTACATTGCAATGATACAGAGTCGATATTCATATGTAGTTGTCTATGTACTCATAAAAATGTATTCATGAATTTTGACCCGTGATAAACTCTCCCGCCACAGTTGACGGAATCAACCACTGACTCGTAACTGTAAATAATTCAACGGCTGCTAAGCCATAGAATCAATGCAATCCATGTAGAATGTCTAGGAGACACTATGTATCACGTTACCGACCCGACTCATTCTCCGTACTGGAGGTCAACGCTTGCTTGCTTCCGTGCGCTGGAGGTCCGAGGACCGTGTCCAACTGCCTTTTCTCCTAGTCATGTCAAATCAGGCCATCATACCGAAAGCTAAATCAAAATCATAATTTCACATGAACGGCAGGCGCTTTGTTGCAGAAACCAATCGTCAACTATCCTTCATGTGTTGTAGTGTTGTACGTTGACAGGTCATTGGCGCACCGAGGCTACGACTACGGAATGTATCCGCGAAGTACTCCATATGACCTTGTTGAGAAACTAATAAAATGTTAAGCAAACATACTTGGTTTCTCTGTGATTTACCATATGCAGTTACACAGCTCTTGTGTTACATTCAAGATTGACTGTGACGGCTCAGATGGAGGACACGGGCATTGCGTTGAAGTCTGTGTGCCGCGATGAGCGAGCCAACATGATTGCTTTTGTTATTGAGATGACCTTTACGAAGTTTACGAAGTGGTTGGGTAGAAGTGATGAGATCTGCTTCTCAAATTATCCCCGAGTTCACTTACTTTTTCTTTTTCTACGGCGTGGCTTGGTGTTTGACGTAAGAGTATCCGTAAAGCTATATGAAAGGATCGGGTTAAAATAAACCAACAAATCCCGAATGAGACACCGATGTTTGCTGTTGTCCTTTTCTGGGTTGATTGGAGAAGACTAATCTCGTCGTTGTGTGTGACGAGATGCCACCTCCATGGGATGTGCAAGAAACAGCTCCAGTAAGAATGCTCCTTCAAGTTCCAAATTGCGAAGCAGAGCGCTAAAACGAAACTGATGGAGTATTTACAAGGTCAAGAATCCACTCGCCTAGCTGAGTTGATTTAGGCCGGCGTGATTCATCATTGGGTATCGGCACTCTGTATCATGACGTGAAATCGAAGACATGTTAATCCATGTTTCCAGCTGAACTCCCCATCACCCGGCAATGAATCCGCACGTTTCATGTGGCAGCGCGGCGCGGTATTAGCGTCTTAGCCACGAGGGGATTTGCAGACACGAACCATACTATCGGCGCCATGAACCCTTGGGATTCTGTTCAGTTAGGCCCAAGATGGAGATATCTTCCTGGGCGTCGGCCGTCTGTGTCCTTTTTGACAAGACGCCACTTCAACACCCACCCAACAAGGCAGATAGCAAACGTAATAAGGCCGTTACTTTGTTCATCAAGGTCGAGACGAGCCGCGCATTGACTACTGAACGGCGGATGGGGTGAGGTTTGATGAAGGCGGCGCTTCCCGAGGAGAGAAGTTGAATCATGGTTGAGGTCCAGTTTTCATAACTTACAGTAGTAGGCAATCTTAGGCATGTTTGTATCAATCTAGTCCATTGATAACGGCAATTAGGTAGTCACGTTTTGGTTAGTTCGGTGGTTGCATCTAACGCCGGCGTTTGAGCATTTGAAAGAGGCCAAGATCGTCAAAGAAGTGGTTTGTGCTTGCATAGTATACACGCACAAGTCTCTCCTCGGGCCAGAGCATAGCGACGGGTGGCGGAGGGTACGGTTCGGTAGTTTATTAGAATAGATAGAACACGGGCCGACCGATCATTGCCTCAGATTCGCTTCCTCATTGCTGCCATTAAGATAATTAGTACTCCGTAGTAATCAGAAAGTTTGATTTTCAAAAGGCTGATAATCAAACCCGAGTTTCATCCAAAGTGGAGTAGAAGCCAGGACTTTGAGCAGCGCTCGGCTGGGGTAAGTAGATCCAGCTCGGTGGGTGGTCGTTGTACGGATGGTGATATGCTTTGCACTAGGTAGACAGTTGCCAGGATAGATGCAGAAAACCTTTCCTTGACGGTAACCAATGTAAGAAAGAGTGAATGTCGTCTTTGGTGATAATGAAGGTTGTCAGGTTTCGTATTGATTGAGTCCGGTGATCCCCACATAACATGTGGGCATGATTGCCATTTTGACATCTCGGCAATGGTGTCCGTATATGAGATTGGTCGAGAGGATTTCTGTGTGACGTTGGTAAATAATAAGAATCCTTGCCTTGATTCGTGTGCTCGTCTTGCCGATATAAACCGCACATATTGTACATATTTGGGCACATAACAAACAGGTTGACAGCGAGTCTGAGATAAATATGTTAATTTGGTATATCCACAAACACAGCATCATCCCCGAGATGATAGCTTTATTTAGCAGTTTGTCCCTGGAAGAAGTGGTTCGTGCATTGCTTGTCCTGAGCTAAGAACACCCGAGTACCAGAGTGTTGGACCAGCATCGGCCTTGCTTGGAGCAATACAGTTAGTCTCCGAGCTTCATCTTTGTGAAAGCATAGCATAAATCAAGCCATGCCTAGAATTGTCAATACAAGTGCGTATCCCACGTTTCGATCTGCACGCTCACGCTATGGCTTGGAAAGACGTTGAATAAGTGTTGTTGTCAAGCTTCAAGACGAAGAAGGAGGGTGGGACGGTACCTAAGCAAGGAATTCCCATGCTACCGAGGATCAACGGCTCCAGTGTGGACATCTGGGGGCTTTGACGAGGTCTGAGTGTGATAGCCAGCCAGGGATGCATGTGCATACATACAGTGAGTGCCATGGTTCTCCAAGCAGAGGATCATCGGGATTCATGTCGATGATAAGAGCAGGAGATTGGACATCCGGCGAAGCCAACACGAAAAGCGTGCAACTCCTATCCGGACAATATTCGATCACTCAATATGCACCCCTGGAAATCCGTATGCAGGACTGATATTGCGGCGCCACAGGGGGGGATCCTAGGGCTTGCATTAGCTTTCCCGGGGGAGGACTATTTAGCTCATTCTGAAGAGGGGGCTGATGTTGGGTCTTGTATTGATCACTCAGTGGGGTTCCAAGAAATGTGTTAAATGAGAGGTTATTATTAGTACGAGAACAGATATTTCTCTTGTTGTTTGTTGTATTGAGGCTTGAGCTGACCAGATAGTCGAAAGCCTCATACAAAATTAGGCAGGTACTGTACCTATAAATGACATACCGGATCCTCTTTCCGTCTGCCGAGCCTCGAAGGTTAGTACCTGCTCAATTGGATTATAAGCTACCTAAGTAATTTCGGAGGAAAGAACGTGAGGCACAGCATACCTACTAGACAAATTCCAACAATGGGAATAAAACAAAATAACAATAACAAAACGGCATGATATGATTGATCGAAGGCCTCAGCGATCAATTACCTCAACGGCCGGCCCCTCATGCAGGAAATAACCGTCGCTTCAATGTTACCTCACCTTCTTCAGCTGCATCTACTCACGTTTCAGCACACTCTTGAACAAATCAGTCGTCTTCTTTTTCTCGTTGTCATTCTCGGGATCCATTCCGCCGGGGATGTATATGCATACAAATGGAACTGCTGTCAACTGCAGATGGATATGCAGACGCAGACGACAGACTGCAGATCCCGGCCTGCTTAATCACTTTCACAATCGCTTCGACGTCCTAAGCTTGATTGGGACAGGGGACCTGGTAGGGACGGGTCGAATCGAGAGAGGCGCTGATGGTCTCGAGTCTATGGGCACGGAATGGTCCAAGGACAGCGAGCTATTCCAATTGTGTTGTTTTCAAGCTGACAGATGTATTGGTTATGTGAACAGATCTGTTGGTTGGCATTGCTTTGTCCGTGATTAGGGGATGTCTGTCATCTGAGAGAGGTATGCGACCTGACGATCTCCGAAAAGAATCTATCTCCTTTTCGAGATCATGTACATAGGTAGGAACTCTTTCGCACCTCTCTCATTTGAATCCTTCGACCGCATCGACGACGTCGACGTCGACGTTGTCACCCACCATCTTTCTCAAGAACCGATTGAGTAAGCCTCGTCGACCCTTAATCAAAGACAACCAGGTCCGATTTCTCGGGCTCTGTCCTTACTCCACCTCCCGTCTACCTCCAAGTGGACCATTCCTGTTCTGCTCAAACTTTGCAAGGCCCCCATGCCCTCGCCCCAACCCAATGTTGGTTTGTTTTGGTGAGAGACATGCAGTGTACATCCCTTGATCCCTCACTCGCCGCTGTCACCTGCAAGGCTCTGTGCTGTTCTTGTCGTAAGCCATTGGCCTGCCCGAGTGAACGCCTCATAAGTGGATATTAACAAGGACCTGGGCTCTAATCACATTTTGGCCCTGGGGACATCCCGCGTCACTACTACCTGCCCACCACCTACCTTTAGGCCCTCATGATTCTGGATCATCCTCTGGGCATTTCTTATCTTCCCTTTCTCGCCGTCTCACTCGCGTCCTCTTTTTCTCCCGATCTATCTTGACCCTGGCTTGTATTGCAACTGCTCCCGGTATTCTTGTTGCCGGTGCTGGTACTGGCTTGTGATATTCCCATTTTCATTCTCTGCTCCAGTTCAGCCTATGACACTTGCATTCTACACGGCTCATTGTCAATTTCTCATTGTGCTCGATGCCATGGCATTGTGTTAGTCTATGCTTCCGAGTGAGCAAAGAGGCTGATTCAAAACGCTAGTTGTTTGCTTCCGCTGTAAGTCAAGACATGTTTTGGGATTGTGGTCCTCGGCGCCAGTTTCAACTTCTTCCCGCCGTCTCATGATGCCCATCTTTCTTGCGACTTTGGACAATTCATATGCTCAAATCCCAATTGCGTTTCCGTTTCCCAAAAACTCCAGTAACTAACATGCATATCTGCAGTTATGGCGTATTTTACATTATAAGACAAGACGACGCGATCATCAGTATCGAGCTCTTTTCTGTCAATTTGCCATTCCTTTCCTGTCACATACACCTTTTATTCTTTATTCAGAGCATACGGCATCGAGTGTGCACGGGTTTGCACAGGTGAATTGACAAGTGCACCTTCTGTGGCGGTCTCTGAATAGAGGTTACGAGACCAAATCTTGCGTATTGTATGATTTACCAACAGTCATTGAACATTGATAGCTGCAAAGCTACTTGTTCAGCTTCATCATGGGTGTCTGGGAAACTGATGACGAGTATCTGAGTGGCCCGGCCGCTACCTCGTTGCCAACACCTCTTGATACTCCTTATCGAACACCTTCCAGAGCATCAAAAAGGTCACGACGCTCGGCCACGCCACCAGGAAAAGATGCTTCTGGTACCCAATTGCCAAACGAGACAGGTTCCAAGAGGTCATCCCGCAATATCACAACCGATGAAAACCTCAGCATTTTAGATCCTCGACGATTCACACCTACTTTGCACGCTAGTCTAGTATCCGAGATTCTATCTCTTCGCCGAGACCAGGAGGAAAAGATAAGGCATATTGAAACTCTCGAAGCATCTCTTTATGCCGCGAAGGAGGAGAAGGAGTCCGTGAAACAAAATCTCACAGAGACAAGCAAGGAGAGCAGGTCACTGAAACGACAACTCTCCCTTTTGGAGGGCGGATCCTCATCCGCACTTGGAGAACTGTCTCGGGAAAGGGATGAAGCTGTTGAATCGGTTGCTGATGCGAGAAAGCGACTTGAAACTGCTCAAAAGAAAATTCGAACTCAGGAAGAAGACTCACAACGAGTCCACGAACAGTGGGCACAAGAGAAGGATGGTTGGGAGGATGAAAGGCGAAAATTTGAACGCCGGCTGCATGTTGCAGAAAGCCGCCTGAAGACTGTCCTTGACGAAGTCGCTGCATATCAGCAAGCCCAACTCAACAATGCCGCAAACCACGGAACAGCCCCTGGTCATGATAGCGAAGTCGAGGAAAGCGGACGGGAGAACGATACTGCCAGTGTCAGGACCATGAGCATGACCAATAGCGTCCGATTTTCCTTGACAAGCGGCTTTGGGGTGATGAGGCTGAATGGCAACTCGCTTGCTGATGAGCTCAACTTCGATGACGAGGATGAACAAAGTGATTTTGATGGTCGAGAAAGCGCCATGTCAAACTACGCAACGTCCTTTCACACCCGCAATCTCAGCCGCGATAGTCCAGTGAAACGGTTCCATGCCCGAAACCAGAGTTTGGAGAGTATCAAGAGGACAGGGAGCGTCAACCGCGGCAGACGTTTTATGAACGAGTCGGTACCTGAAGCCCTGGAAGATGAAGAGAATGAGGGCAAACCTTCCCCTGCTCCAGCCCCCATCCCCAAAGTTTCGTACACCGATACTGGAATCCAGTACTCTCCACCGGCTTCACCCAAGCTACCTCCTGTGAAGCCTGCAACATCTGAGCCCCCCGCTCTGGTCAAGCTGCCGGAAGTTGATTGTCCGCCACGAGTTGATGGTGAGATTGAAGCGAACCAACGGCGGAAGCGTGTTCATCCTCCCCTCAACTTTGAGCCACTTGTAGCTCGACGACCTATGGTCTCAAGTTCTGTTCAGACGACGGAAGAGCCATTGCCACCTCCCACTCCCAAGACACCTAAGACACCCAAGACCCCCAAATCGCCTACTCGGCCTCCTCCACCGCCGCCTGTGGTTGAAAAGCCCGTGATGGTCACATCGTCCACCCAGACTCATGATTCACCCAGACCCAAGACTCCCAAGACACCCAAGACTCCCAAATCGCCTACCCGGCCGCCACCACCGCCGCCTGTACAAGCTCCTGTGGTTCAAAAGCCCGTGATGGTAACGTCGTCCACTCAGACTCAGATTCGAGGTTCTCCCACTCGTCCACCGCTGGCTATGCCAGTTCCTTTGTCACCTCCTCCACTTGCGATTCCTAGTATCAGCGTCCACCCCCCAACCACTCGTCCTAGTACACCTAAAGAACCACGATTGCCAGTGCTCTTCAAAGACTTTGGCTGTCAAGTCGGTCTGCCCTCATCAACCTCGACAACTGAAACCGGAGTACAGACGGAAGGTATTCAAACGGACAAGCGAATGGCACTTCTCCCGCCTCATCTTCAGCCCTCTGCCATTTCCTCGCGACCTACCTCACCCAACCCATCACCTGGCGTTGACGCGGCAAAAACTTTCACACCTGTTCCCGGCAACGTCCCACCACGAAACCCCCGTCGACTGACTAGGCAGAGTTTCGGTGAACAGCCTTCCTCCCCTATCTCGGATGATAGTCTTCACGATGCTTACCCTGGCAACAATGATGATGGTCCCCTCTCCGGCCAAAAAGCCCCAGTGCGGCGACCACATCGATTCAGTAGCCTATTCGCTGGCTTCGATGGCGGCAGCTCTGATGAAGCAGACGAATTTGGTGATGTCGATATGAGTGATTTGGAGTATCAAACAGCATTGTCTGCACCACGTCCCAAGTCCGTTTCAACACATCCTGGTAAGCGCGGCTCAACAGGCACGACGGATACCTACGCCACCATCCCAACATCGCCTGAGCAGATCATGATGCGTCAAAGCCCTCGTGTTACCACAGAAATCCATCATGCCTACTCCACCAAGCCCGCAAGAAGTTTTGAGAAGGGCCCTGGTGCGATGGCGTCTAACCGAGCCAGCGTTATGCGAAAAGCGGCAATGATTCAAAGCGGTATCGCCAGCCATCAAAGTCAAGGCCGGGCGAGGAGTCCAAGTCTGCCCGAAAACCAGACCCCTCCTCCATTCCCGATCCCTACAAGAGCCAGCTCCAGGAACGTGACTGCAAGCGCGAGTGCCCCAAGTGATGGCCAGAAGAGCCCAACTGGTGATTTCTTCCAGCGCCGTGGATCAAGCCGTGTCCACCGGGCAGGCAGCGTACGAAAGGTCAGGTCTGCCGCTGCGTTACCGCGTCACTCTAAGCATCGCAAGCAAGGCAGTCGATCTTCTCCTCCACTGTCTCCTTCCACCGAAGCCCCTGAAAGCCCAGGACTGCCCCCGTTACCCAAGAATGACATTACAACCCCTCGCAGTCGAGCTCGCAATGGTGGTCAGTTCAGGCACCAGCATAAGCTTTCCACAAATACCTTCAATACCTTCAACACTTACAATACTGGCAACACCCTTAACACATCCAGCACCGAACCGCCCTACACCCCCAGCACCCCACACCAGAACACAGGTGTAGTAGATGCTATTGCGCAGACCATGGTTGGCGAGTGGATGTTCAAATACGTCCGCAGAAGAAAGTCCTTTGGTGTGGCTGACAGCCATGGCAAGGACGATACCGGCAACGATCGTCACAAGAGATGGGTTTGGCTTGCTCCTTACGAGCGAGCTATTCTCTGGAGTAGCAAACAGCCATCCTCTGGCAGCGCACTCATGGGCAAGGCTGGTCGAAAACGTAAGTTGCTCTACTTGCCTCTGATAATGATCCTGATACTGACGAACACAGTGGCAATTCAATCTGTTCTCGACGTGAAGGATGACAATGCCCCGCCGAAGGGGATGACATCAGTGTTTAACCGATCCATTCTTATTCTGACACCACAGAGGGCTCTGAAATTCACGGCGGAATCTGTTGAACGACACTACATCTGGCTGACAGCCCTGTCGTTCCTTGCACATTCATCACAGGCAATCCCTGAAAACATCTCAGCGCAGCCGCAGATTCACCACACACCGTTGCCCGATTTTGAGGCTCCTCAGCCCAAACTGAAACGAAGTGGAATCCGAGATTCTATCCGTCTTGCCAAGGGCGGCCGCTCAGGTGCTCCGCGTGCTGGGCCACCCAGTGCTCCCAGCATCCCCAGCATCCCTAGTGCGCCGTCCTCACAGCTGGGAGACGCTACAAGCTTCGCTGTCACGGAGTCTGTCGGTGGATTCTCAAGCACACACTCTCGGGAAGACTCGAGAGATGCTGCAGAGCCTCCAATGATATCGCGTTCTCACGACAGAAACCAGGCCATTATTCATGGGCGTAAGCGAAGCAACACAGGTGGCCATGTGCCACCTCCGCTCTCTTTCCGGGGATTCTCTGGACCTACTGGGGGCGTTAGTCAACACCAGCCCACCAACAGCAATAGCACTGGAACCGCAGGCTCTTCTGATATCTATCAGTCCCAGGCATCGAGCAATGGAACTTGGGCGATGAGCCAAGCAGGTTCACAGCGAACCTCAGAGGCTTCTTCTCGACCGGGCAACTTCTTCGATGCCATCGGTACTGTACGAATGGAGGCTTTCATCAGCCCACTAGCATTTTCTCAGTTCGGCGATTATCCTGATGAACAGGACGAATTCCGTCACTCACTTCGTAGACGGAGCAAAGAACAAAGAAGACGACAAAGTCGAAGTCGACATCGAGATAGTCACAATTCTCGCAGCACCCGTGCAGCACGCGATGACTACTATCACGGAAGCAGAACTGCCGGTGAGGAGGACTACTTCCGGGATGACCCTTTCAGAGGATTCTAGCATCCATGTGTTTTTGCACAGTAGCCACGACGGCAATTACTACTTTCATTACCTTTCGTTTTCTTGGTCAAGTTCATTGGATAAGGAAGAACTATAGGCGGACATTATACCCTTTTCTGTACAAAATATTTTGGGGTTGGTTAAGAACTCGGCCTTCGCGGGCTGGTCAACAAACACTCACTGTGTGCGGCGCTTTGGAGTTGTGTTTCCATGGCATATCGTTTGTAAATATTGGAAATAAGGGAGGATACACGGCATGGCTGTGTGATCTGGGGGTTGATGTAAGCGACAGTGGGAAAAGGTACGTCGAAGCAGAGATGACGTTCAAAAGAAGATATACAGATCAGCTCAAACCGGCTCCGAGGAAGAGACCAGGTTGATCTTGAAAAGCAGTATATAGATAAATGTAAAAAGGGCACAGTCACAACCTGTGCCAATGCTCGATGGTTACAAACAAACATACGACTTCCATGTCCCTTGTTCTATAGCGAACGTTGGTAAACTAAAACAAAGTGCTACTTTTGAAACCTTTGGTTATATGTACCTATATAGATTACATATATGGATTCAGAAGTTCTACTGATTTGATGTTCGAAGCTGTTTTGATGGACAACGTCATGTCCAATGAAGCATGCCCCCACCAATCAATTTTACCACTACCCCGCGATTCCTAGTGTAGGTAGTTCGAGCTTCAATGTTTTCTCTCGACTGATTTGAACAAATATACACACATATTCTCAGATCCTCTCACTATAGAATACCCCGGACGTCGAGGCATCGCGCCTACCGAAAATTCAGACCCGATCGAACCTTGAACGACCCCAACGCCGTATCACATCCACCATGGACAACCCCGCGCCTTCAGAAACACTTGAGCAGATCCAGACGCGGCACCGCCGTGAGCTCAAGGACTTGCAAGGCCGCATAACGGGCAAGAAGAAGAATGCCACGAAAAAGACACGAAAGGGCGTCAACGATGAGTGCGCAGAAATGGAACGCCGGCTGCGTGAGACGCAAGCTGCCGAGATCGCCGCCTTGAACCCCAGCGAGGACAACAACAACAATAATGAAGAAGACGATGCTGAGCCTGATATTACGGATCAACAAGAGGAAGATAAGCTCACACAGGCGACCGAAAAGCTCAGCGTTTCGGAACCAGCACAGCAACAGCAACAGCCGGGGAAGAAGCGCAATCGTCAGAAAGAGAGGCTTGCTCGTCGTGCTGCTGAGCAAGAGGCCGAGACACAGCGCGCAGAGGAGGAAGCATCCAACATGACCAACTACAGGGCGAAGGAGAGTGAATACATGAAGTCGATATTTGAGAAGCACGGGCTCGTCGAGAAAGACATTGCGCCTGATGGCCACTGTCTGTTTTCAGCGGTGGCGGATCAACTTGGCCAGAACAACATTCCTCTTGGAGATGGCGACTTGAAAGAGCCGGCGTATAAGACGGTGCGACGATTTGCTTCGAATTACATGTTGGAGCATGGAGATGATTTCGCGCCTTTCCTCGAGGAGGACCTTGAGGGCTACGCTCGCAAGATGCGAGATACTGCTGAATGGGGTGGCCAGCTTGAGCTCATGGCGCTGGCACGACAGTATAAAGCGGAGATCCGAGTGGTGCAGGATGGGCGCCTCGAGCGTATTGGGGAGGAACAGGGAGTCGAGTCGGGCAAGACATTATGGCTGGCATACTACAGGCACGGCTACGGCTTGGGAGAGCACTACAACTCTCTCCGAAAGGCACCATGATGAGAGGGAAAACAGAAGATCACTTTTGTTTCTTGTGTGTACAACGGCGACAGATCATATACGGTGGTTGTTTGGTATCGAGACGTAAAGATGAGGATTCGGTGACCCAAGCACTCAGTTTGGTTATCGGCTCCAGACCGAGAGGAAGTCGAGCACAATGCCTTCTGGACTGGTGCCGGCCTTATGCGTCCGGGTTGGCTTGAGGAGGCTCAGTCGATGTAGGGCGGCGGCCCAGGGTTTTGAGCAGGGATCTTCGTGAACGGTACCGTCATCGTTGTATGCGATCTCTTCACCAGGAGCTGCTAGGAGGGCCTCGTAAAGCTCTGGGGAGACGCCCCAGGGTGGTCCATTGGCGGACATGGGTTTTGTTGAGGGGAACTCAAGGCAGACGAGGCGGCCATCATGAGAAAGCAGCTCCGTCATGCGCTTGGCCCACTTTGGTCTTGCTTCGCGAGGCAGAGCACAAAGAAACTATAGAGTTAGTCGGCTTGGTCAAAAAGTAGAGGCTCCCAGGACACATAGAGCCTGGGCTTGAAAGATGCGGAATTACCGTATAATCATAGACAAGATCGAATTTGCCATCGACACCAACACCCTTGGCCCAGTCTTGCTTGAAGAAGTCACCAGTAATCCAGTGAATCTTGCCCTTATCTAACCCGTCGATGGGCTTGTACAGGCCCTCTGACTCGGCTTGCTTTTGGTTCTTGATAGCCTCCTCCTTGGCAGCAGCACTGAAGTCAAGGCCCCAGACATCGTAGCCCCATGAGCTTAAGAGGAGGACATCATGACCTCGACCGCAACCGGGAACCAGAGCCTTCTTCTTTTCAATAGCGCCTGTCGAGTCTCGGAGGGGTTGCCCGCGATGGTCATGATGCTGAGAGGGCGGTACGAGATCGGGTCTTTGGGCGAGGAGGTCGTGGAGGGCAATGGAGGCGGTGCCGCGATCCCATGGTGTTAAAGCATCTTTCCAACAACTATCCCATTGCTGTCCTTGCTCTGCAAAGGGAACAGTAGAGATGCGGTCTTCTAGAGGATTTTGGGTAGCCATTGGCGACTATGGGAGGACGAGGGCGAAGTTATATGGCGGTGAATAGGTGTAGAGATAAAATAAATTGACACGAACTTGGGTCTATAGATAGCGCGTTATGAGGTGAGGGGGAGGGTCCTGTCGGCTCGGGATGGATCGATAGGTTCGGATGGTGGTGGTGGTGGGGGTTGGACGATGACGAAAGAGGGATCTTGGCGGGGAGCTATGAAGCTGGGGAGGTTGTGTATCTGATAGGCAATATCAGTAATAGTAGCTAGAGGTTTATCATGTTATGATATGAGAAAAGGTCAAAGCATGAGGAGAAAGAAAATCAAGTTCATTTTTATTTGGTCGCGTGCGTTTTTGATGTTTCGGAAGGGGAAGGCAGCATCCGGAGTGCTTTCCTAGCGTATGCGCTAAGTCGGGATGGAAGGTATGACTTGGCTTTAAGCAGTTGCTGTTTCTTAAGCATACCTCGAATGATTATAATACTCGTCAAGTTAGACAATGCTTACATTCGTTTGAATTGATGACAGGTGAAACAACAGTCGATTTACATGTGTTGGCATGCATCAGAAGGTGGGGGTTTGATGAACGTCATATGTATGTCTCAGTCAGTCTCAGACTCCGAGGCTCAACTGCGGTGTATGTGAACCAATATAGACAGACACATGGCAAATGCAACACAGTTGCATGCATGTGAGCAACATGATGAATTAATTCTCTCCTTCAATAGGTAACTTCATGACACACGTGAGTAACTATAGTAAGATCTGTGGCACACACTGGTGTTGTGCAACACCGCACGGTATAGCATCTGCAGGAATACTTAGTTGCTCACGACACCAACTTGTACGACCAAATACTATAGACTGGAATACAAAAAAGACTAACAAACAGTCTAACTGTTCAAGCAACCTACATCTCATACAGACACTCACTCATCCAGCTAGAACCAATCATCAATCAGCCTTCCCAGCATTTAGTCCAGTTGCTATATAATCATCATCAAACTGGAGAGAGAGTCATCGCTCACGGTGCCCTTTCGACTCGGTTGATGTGCCACCTTGCGGGTGAATAAGCTCTAATTTAACAGTCCTGGTTTCGTTCTTCTGTGCAACTGTAACGCTGGTGATAGTCTGTTTGACGACGAACTCTTTCTCAGAGAGAATTGTAAGCTCTTAAGAAGGTTCCTCGGAAGAGATGAAATTGATGTCGGTGGTACGTTCCACGATGACATCTACTTTGATAACATCAGAAGGGTTGCCCGAGGTTGTTGAAAGTTAATATGGGGATGTCCCTCTTATTGTCACTGGCGACGGGCTTGCCTTCAACTTAGATAGGTGGAGGACTTCGGTAGACTTTTCTGCTTGGAGTGTCTAGAAAGAATCTTTCAAAGTAGAAAGCCGGACTCTTTCCAGGAGTTCTCGATGTATCATCTTCAGTCAGAGGACTCGGGAAAGGCGGAGGGGAGATTCGAACAGTCGGTCTGGCTCGATCATCAAAGTTATTAACTCGGGATTGTTTCCTCACTGAACCGCTCTTGAACCAATTCAAGATGCTTCCCCTGGAACTTTCCCCAATGCTTTTCGCAATGAATGTATTCGAGAAAAGTTTTGACCTTTCTGTAGAACTCGCCGTCGTCAACGTCTGGAGTTTTTTTTCATGTTCTAAAAGTATTTCCAGAGGGCTTCAGCGTCCGACTTCTTTTTCTGGTACCAGTATGGCATTGGCGCATATCATCTCTTTTACGTGATAATGGCATTTTGTGAAGTTGGGATTCTCAAAAGATGGAAAATAAAAGGTAAGAGTTCTCAGCTTTTTAAAACCTGGGTGTTCGGAAATTTGAAGAATGGTCATTTTGAACTGGGCAGTCAAGATACACTCAACTTAACTTCACAAGAATATATACCGCAACCACGGTCTATTAAGTGTTGAAATTTCAGTGGTTGGGAATCTCCAACACAAGGAGTTTGAAACTGAGCACAACTGTCTAGATACTCAGCCTCGAGAATCATGTTGTTGGTCAGACTCTGTATGTTGTGAAGTAGGGGTGTGACAATGGTTTATATGCAGTTGGCTGTGCCCTGCAGACGGATTCATTTTCCCAGGTCAGAATAGGAAATGGATGCACCAAAGCTGAAAGGCGTTGGAACGCTACGGGCATAAGAAGGGTGTTGAAGCCTCGCGATTGGCATTGTCATCTGTCAAGATGACCTTGATAACATGGGAAGTTTCAGTTTATGTAAGGTAGTGTGTGACCTCCACGCTTGTCAACACCATCTTGCATATGGAGGGTTGCAGAACTCATCCTTTCGGCAACGAGATTCAGATTGACACGGAGTTGACCGATATATGACCTTGTCAGGTCTCTGCTGTGCCGTTCAAAAAGCTCAGTGTAGTGCGGGGGGCCTCAGCGACCAAACTTGGGGAAGGGGAAAGGGGAAAGAGAAAGCTAGGTGCCTTATGGAACTTTTGTGATAGATCTCGATGTTCTGATAACCTGGTGACTCTAAACCTGCGGCACACTTAAAGTAGGTATGCAGGTCTGAGGAGAGAAGAGCTGTATCGCGAGGTCGTTTAGTTGCAACCTCTTGGACTGTCAGTGGGTTGAGTCTGAACCAGAGTCCGGTGCTCGAGCCTCAGAGTCTTGGTGATTGTCTGGCAGTAAAATAAGGGAATTATTGGTGAGCAATGTTATTTCGAACATTTGCCATTTGCGCCTGGTTGTCAGTTGAATATAAGATGCACGCAGTAGGTTGATTAGTGGAGCTCACTGACTGGGTGCCAAGTCAACGAATCCAAGAAACTGGGAATGGCTAAGCTCACGTGCATCGTATGTTCGGAAATGCCAGAAGAAGTGCCGACAGATATTGCTTCCCATAAATATGTACGTCGGAGGCACAAACTGAAGTCCACGTATCATATCATATCTAACATCACGATCAAGAGAAGGTGTTCATAAGTGCATGACAAGGTAGGCAACTATGACTGTTTATCTCATTATACCTATTACTAACATTGAGGTATCTATCTAAGCAGTTCATGGCATCCCAATTCCATTTTGGTGTCAAAACATAACATATCTCCCGTGGTATATAATCATCTGCCCATACATCCATCTATGTACCAGCACAGCATCATAGGATTATCTCATTGAAGAAGTGGAGGGGGTAAAACAAGAGAGAAAAAGATGGGGTCATTCGCGTGCCTCCATTTTGGTACCAAAACGCCTAAACCGCAGATATTCGCTGTGATAAACGAGAAAGAGGAAGAAAAAATAAGACTAATACAAATGCTGAACAACATGTGAAATGTAGGCGCCGTTGATATGACGACACTCTCCGGTTGCGGAAAGTAACCGAGCCGAGGATGGTGGCCGATTAGAGAAGAATGAAGGCGTAGGCTTAAGCTTGGTCGGTAGGATAAAAAGCCGTCATCATGTATGTCCACGCCAACGGAGATAGCTTGCAGTGGTTTCCGGTCCGATAATTCCAGTGCTGTTAAATAGACCTAGAACAGTCGATTCTTGGGTCGGAACAAGGGCCGAATGGGCGTGGTCGAGGGCCCACTTGAGATGAGAATAAGATCCATCGTCAAATGTATTCCGAAATATGCAATGCAATGCAATGTCATGCTCTCATCGAACCACTCTCAATAATGAAGAAGGTTGCCTTAGTTGAGCTGCCAAAAGACAAAGAATGTGAACAAGGCATTGGCGAATCGTGATTGGTGAGATGTGACAAGCCAAACATGCCACAGGCGCATAAATCCCCAATGGCATATTGTAGTGATTCGCGGAGATGAATAGGCTGTTTGTCAAGACAGACCTGCATGATTATCGGGTTTGGCGATTCTTTTCTTTTTCCTTGTCTCCTTTGGCAGAAGGGAGAAGATGATCCATGGCGGGTGAGCAACCGACATGGGAAACCCTTTACAGTGGAAAACCTTTACAGGCCACACTCTTCAAAGTCCCGTATCATGATGGCCATCTGCGCCCGTTTGGCAGCCTCGGCAATAAGGGTGAAGTCCTGGAGAAAGGCATTGGCTGAAGGATCGTTGCTTGGGGCGGGAGCAGGCTGAGGGACCATCTGAACAGAGGGGGACTGCTGGGCCGAAGAGTTGGAGGTGGAGGTGGAGGGAGCGTCCATTATGGTAGATAGATGTATAGATAGTGACGGACGATGCTGATGCAAGCGAGTGATTATAGAGTCTTGGTTCGAGTACAGGCAGGTATATAAGATGGAGTAGAAGGTTGGGCAGAAGGATGTGGGAATGGGGTGGAATATGTATCCGCGAGGTTAGGCAGCCAAGAAATAGAGATACAGTAGCACAGTGACAGTTGTTAGACTACTGTATGATGTGGAGGGTGCCCGGGTGTGGTGTCTGTCTGCCCTGGATAGACTCCGTACCGGCAGGTATGCTTATCAACGACGAAAAGTAAGTATTGTGTGGGGTAAAGTGACGGGATGTCACTCTCTCTTTTCCCCTTTGGTCGCTCTCTTGTAAGGAATATCGACTTGTTTCACACGCTTGCTGCCACCTGTTTCTGCAGGGTGACGTTCCGGCAATGGACAAGTTGGCACAAGTGGTGAGGTTCTTGACAACGACAACCTCTACCTAGATTCGTGTGTGGTTAGGTGGTGTGTTGTATTAGGCTGATGCCGCAAACAGTTGGTGATGACCCGCTCGTTAGGTGTTGACCTTTTTTTTTCTCGTTTGTTTATTTTACCCTGCTAGCCTGCGCTACAGGTAAATAAAGGGCCGAGTGTCTGGGGACGAGTTGCAAATCAAATCGTGTTGAGACGGAGGACGGAGATGCCGAAGTGTGGAGGAGGAGAGAGAGTGAGATAGATGATGGAGAGGCTCAAGATTATTTATTGATAAGAGTGGAAGATGCCGCCCAAACTACCTAAGCTGAACCGAGGGCTATGGCTGCCTACATTTTCATATGGCACCATCACTTGTGACTCTGCTTGTGGCTGCGAATTATCATTTTTACATTTATCCGCAAGTAGGTACATAGGTACCGTATCAGCCAAGGTTCCATGCATGCAGCACAGCAAGCAGACAACTGTTCCTAGATCCTAGATAATCGCGCGGCGGGGCAAAAAAGAGTGGGAAGAATGGAACCGGAGAAAACAAAAAGAAGTCTTCTCTGCATTACCGTACCGCAACCGCAACTCGGCCTTATCCCCGGAGACAGAGCTAGGGACTGGGGTCTAACTTATCGTGAAGGCTGGTGGATCTGGGGTCTTGGGACCCAACTTTTCTTTCTCTTGTTCTTCTCTTTTCCTCTTAGTTTTTCTTGCTGTCTCACGGGAGAAACCATAGTACAGCAGACTTCAGCTTAGAGAGTGGAAACAAGAGGACCCTTAAAAAAAGAGACCGAGGAAAACGAAACGCTAGCTACTGTAGTATCACGAAACTGCATGAGATTGGATCGAGCCCTACGTGCATTATTATGGCGGAACTGCGGGCATCTTGCTCCGCTTAGACGCTCACCGCTCGTCTCATGGTACACATATCATTAATTTACTGCCCTCTCCTCATTTTAGGCGTACCTGGGCGGTTCTTTGAAACTGAACGATTTCTCGGCTCGGCATCTGGATTATTCGTACAAGACCCCACCAATCACTGAGGGTGGACACAGAACCTGGCACACGTCTTGTCTCCCCAGACAATACTGGCTGGCTTATACCCGGTTCTTTCAACTTCCCCAGTGATAGACGGGATCGTCAGGAAAAGAGTCATGTCATGGACAAATTATTTCATAGCCCGAGAACCCCATCATTCTTATTCAGGGACTGTTGGTATTCGTACCTATACAGCATCGATCTGCAAGATTACCTCATGCCGCCTGCATATGCAACTCTACAAATCACAACCAACTCAATCAGGAACAAGTAACGTGATTCTTTATTTTTATTTATACAAAAACCATCTCACAGCATCTAACCGGTCCGTTCAGCCTATCTGCATCTATCCATCACAAAACACCATGAGCTAACTCTCACGGCCCTGCCCGTTAGCGAGCCTCCTCATTCAAAGATAAGGAAGGGTCCCACTAGACTCTATCCGTAGCTCAACTCCGGGTTCTTTCGGAATTGGTCCTTCAGTTGGTGCGCTTGGCTTTGTACGGTGGAGATCCCGAGCTTTCCCCTTCTCCCATAACGTTAGAACCAGAAAAATCACGACAGGGACGTTGGAGAATCTGCCCACTATGAATCAGTTATCCATTCTGCGCGGCTCTTTCGGACACCCTTCTCCGATTCCTCTGCCCTGCTTCGGGCCTCTGATTCGTCAATCCTTCACCCGTAAACATGGAAATGTCAGCCCAGAATTCAACTCCAGGTGGAGATCTTGAAACCCTGATAGAGCCGCTCTTTCGGAGCCGTAGTAACCAGACTGTCCCAAGAGGTGTAGTTCCCGAAGCGCTTCAAACCCGAGGTCATTTGCCGCTCAAGTCGGCGAGTTGAAATGATGGCCTCGACCGACACGTCAAGTCATGAATCGTGCATTGATATTGCCGAGAAATGTCCTATCCGACATAAGAAGGTCGAAATCTACCTTGAACCATCCGCAATAATGCCAATCATAAGGAAATGTGACAATGATATAACCTCCAAGTTCAATAAACACAATTAATTCTTATACACTCTAGAAATCATCTCAATCATGCCCCCGTGCTCGCCGGCTCCCAACATGTCCTCCTCCGAAAAAAGAAACGTACCCCCGATCCGGGGTTTTGCCCGCCGCGCCGATCCGTCCTCCGGCCATTAGCTTTAGCTTCAACCACCAACCACAACCACCAGGCCCAACAAGCACAACCAACAACCACGGCTTCACAATGCCGTCCGCCGTCATCCCTCCCCAGTCAAATCGCTGGTTCGTCGTCCCGCGCCCAATTCGAAATCTCTTCAACCACTTCCCCCTCCACGTTTACGGCCCCGAAGATCTTCCCGTACGGTCCCCCGCCAGCGTGCGACAACGGCCGGCCCTGTATGTTTTTGTGGCAGACGATGATGCTTTGCTGGGAAAGCCGAGCTATAACCCTTCATGCTTGAAGTGGCAGGTGTGTTGTTACCTGGAAGGAGTGGCTTAATGGGCTCAAGGCTAATGCGATTGGGATAGACTGTGTTGAAAATCGCAGGTATCGAATTCGATATCGTACCTTCGAATAACCACGCCTCGCCCTCAGGCGCATTGCCCTTCCTACTACCATCCTCGTCGCAACCTTCGAAGCCTCTCACTGGTGCAAAAATTCAAAAATACGCCTGCGAGCATGCTGTCCACGAGCTTCCCAGCATTTCAACACCCCGCCTCGAAGCCTACCAAGCTCTCCTCACACAAAATATTCGACCAGCCTGGGTGCGTGAACTGATCCTTTTATTTTATCACAGGTGCAACTGCTAACATCGTATAGTTATACGCTCTCTACCTCCTCCCCGCCAACGCTCCCCTTCTCAAGAGCCTATACCTCCCCTCCTCGATAGTCCTCCGCACACCTCTCTACCAGACTCTATACGCAGCAGCAACTGCCGAAATTCTCAAGACAACACGACGTGCAACCATTTCTCCCTCACATCTTTTCGCCGAAGCCACAACTGCGCTACAAGCATTGTCGTCCTTGTTGGGAGACGATAAGTGGTTCTTTGGCATCGAGGGACCGGGCTTGTTCGACGCAGATGTATTTGCATACACCTATTTAATAGATGGAGATGCTCTTGCTTGGGAGGATAAATCGTTGAGTGGATGCTTAGACGGGCTAGAAAATCTGAGGAGGCATAGAGAACGGCTATACAAAAAGTGCTGGGGAGCGGTCAAGTCCTGAATAGACCAGGCTCTTGACTATGGGACCACAGATTCGCCCTGATCTTGCCACAACCAAGAAATGACCTGTACATACACCTGTATCATATGTATATCATGAGGAGTTCCGAAATGAAAAATAGACTCGGGCACGCGGCTGGCTCAAAATGACCACTACCGGGAGAAATGTTGAGAAGTAATATACTCGTTGATCATTAACATCGATCTTATCTATGTGCTGGGCATTATACAACCCACCAGTCTTAGCCTGCAAGAGGGGAGTTGACCTAATATCCATTGTGAAGCCGCCCCCGATTCCTTCACCCGTCTATAACAGTTTCTCCAGGAACACAGAACCTTCGCACAAAAAGCTGGTTATTGACAAGGTGCCACTCCTAAACGAGTCCAGCATCTTGCAGGCTCGTAGTGCGATAGAAGTGAGCAGAAACAAGAACCATGACACGAGAAGAACTCCATACTAATAATGATAATCCTTTAGAACGCCGAATAAACCTAAACCCCTGGAATGCAAATAACTGACGATGCAGTATAAAAAGCAGGCGTGTTGATGCTGGGCTCAGAGTTGCGGAGGTTGTGGGATTCCGCGCAAGACATCATTTACCGAAGCAAAGGCTCCTTCGCCGCCGTCTTGACGGAGATCCTCAAGGAGCACGCTGGTCTGGGCATAGACCTTTTCCAACGCTGCTCGGGATGACTTGCCGAGGGATACTGCTTTCATGTTAGTAGTTGTCACCATTGGTGGGTTTCTTTGCTTGCTTACGTAGAATGGCCGAGTTCAGCTCCTCCGCAACAGAGACCCTACCGCTCCTATCCAAGAGGTGGCTGACTTGAGGCTCCTTCAAAGGATTTTGATATGCCACCAAAGCCCAAATCTCGTTCAGTGCTTTGCTGACCTCTACCCGCGGGTCGTTGGCGTATTCTTCTTGTAGCTTCTGTCCATATTCCAACATGCTGCGCTCGAGCTCGGCGAGCTCGGCGGTGTTCTCGCCACCATCAGCATCCCATGAAGCATTTTCACTCCCATTCAGGTCGAGATCCATAGTCTGGGGTGCGGCAGAATTGACGTGCCCATTGCCCTTGGCCTCATTACGCATGTTGAGTTGGGCCGCCTTTCGCACCAGCTCGATGAATTTGCGGCATCGTAGCCTAAAGTAGACATGCTCGTTATCTTGTAGAACATGGGGGTAGTATGCGTTGGTGAACTTGAGTGCCCTATCAATGTCTCCCTCAAGGATTGCTCGTCGTATACCTAAAACGTTGTTAGAAAGGAGTAGGAACAAGAGACGGTTAACTTGCGTTGCCGGTTGTTTGCATCTTCGTCATCTCTGATATTAATACCATCGACCTTAACCCCTGGATCAAGACTCAGAGCTTCTTTCTGGACCTTCATGTCTTGTGCAAAAGCTCGAGCCGTCTCCACATAGCCATCATGTTGAAGAAATTGAAGAACAAGTGCCTGGATTACGTCCGTTTCGTTCATGTCTGGAACGAGACTTGATGTGTCCGTCGCTTGGATGTCTCTTTGTACCCTCCCACGCTCTTCCTAAAAAGGCATTAGTTGTGTATCATACTGTGGAATGGGTTACACAGGCCTACCTTCATCAGATCGTCAATGTTATACACGAAAGGGGTCTGTCCGAAGTTGACGCGGATGAACTCCCCAGACTTCTTGAGGCTAATCGCTGGGTAAAGCTTGCCCCTGTTGACATCGTGAAATGCCGTGCCTGTGGTTTTGTTAGTTTGAAGCCTGTAACGTACAAGCCTGTGGCAACACACCTATCTTGACACCATTCTTTGTGAAGAAGGCATTGTTTTCTCTGAAGTTGACACCACATCCGATCACGTCACTTGCGTTATATAGTGGACCGTAATGTCTTCCAATGTTCTGCCCCGTGAAACATCGACCATCATCGCCATGATAGCCCCAAGCCTCAGGTTCCCAACCTATGGGTCGTGATAATGTAGCGGTCTTTGTCGCAAATCCAATGCCTATGGTCGCACTATCCATTCGTCAGTAAGACTTTGTATCCAACACAGCGTCGGCTGTATGGCATCACCACTTACTCGTCACGCTTGGCCGCGATTATTTGCACCTCGAAATAATAGATTCCACACTGAGGGGGCATAGAGTGGTCGGCACGGACTGCACAGGCCTCATGTTCCCTATCATGTTGATTTTTTTGTCCCACGTATTTCAAGCCGAGGCCATCAGGTTGAATCTCGAGGCCTCCCCACTGGTCGTCTTTGTTCCACTTGGTCGGCAGAGTTGGGAGATCGTCATCCTCTTCGAAAACTGGGGGGCGTTCTATAACTGTATGTGACATGCCACGATGCGAGCCGGGGGGTAAAGGATGCGGATTAAATGAACTCAAGTGCTGTGCTAAGCCGTTGGACGAAGAACGTGCCGAGTCGCGAGCCTGGACCTTGGCTTTATGAGCCTCGTGGAGCTTCTGGACATAGGTTGAGTTCTCAAGGTATGTTGGAACGAAGAAGCCCTCATCGTCGTTCTCAAAGGTGTTGTTGGCCGCCTCAGATTCCAAAAGCATGTTAAAAGCTCGTGAGAAGGAGGGCAGACCGATCCTCCTGGTGTTCACACCAGTCTCAGCCCCAATCGTCTCCATATTGATAGTATTCGTCGGTTCGGAGCCCGTGATGTTAAGTTCGCCGGATGGGCTGAATATCGAAGTTCGAGCAGGATGCGTGTAAAAGTTGGGGATATTCGAGAGAGAAGAGTTATGCGGAGGTGAGAAATGGGCGTGACGAGCGGATGGCGAAGGTGATTCGGGAAGAGCAGACGAGCTGGAAGCTTGGTGAAGGGGACTTGCCATGTCCACGACAAGCAAGCAGATACGGGCAGGGCAGGTGATCACCCAGTCAGTCAGTCACCCAACAGCAAAGGCAGGTGAGTTAACTGCCAGGTGAAGCCCTGGGAGAGGTTCCGGTGTAGGCTTGCAGCGGGGTGTAGGCTACCCAGGTATAGCGTAGTCGGAAGCAGTCGTAGCAGGCGAGACGCCTGGCAGGCGGTAGCACGAGCTTCGGATAAGTCGAGAAGTAGCCGAGGAGGCTGACAAAGCTGAACTAGAAGGGAGTGAAAGAAAGATGAGACAAAAAAAGACTCAAGCAGCCTTCAAGTTCTTAAGAAAATGAAGTGGCTTGTGTACCGTAGGTAGTAGGTAGTCGGAGAGAAGACGGATGGTGGATGGTGGAGAGCAGTGGACGGGGCGGGTAGAGGTGGAGGTGGCTCCCGTCAGAACGAACAGCAGCGTCACCGTCACCGTCACGACTCACCAACCAACTACCTTACCGAACCTTGACGCCTAACAAGTACCTGGATGTTTGTTATATAATTCATATGTTGATGAGTTTTATATAGAAACGTGGCTCTTGTTATGAAATAATAAAAGCACCGATGGCTGAATGTTGTTGGCAGCCAAGTTAGACCGAGTCATGGCTGTATGCATTAGGTACCTACCACCCAAACCTACCACCAGCAGTACCTACATACGCATCACATCACTCATCATCACGGGCAACTTGCGCTATCAATCACGAGGGTCTCCCCAGCAGGTTTATCTTAGTCTCCAGTACCTGGCCTGACCTGATTCGATCTGTTAAGCTTTCTCCTAGCAAACAGCTGCGTCAACTTAACAGTGGAGGTCCAGCTTCCCCGCTGGCCGGGCCGGACCATCTAACTTGCATTGCTCCATGTTCCACCCCCATGTAAAACGCCCAACACGGTCAAGAACTGAGACGTGATGATGGATGATAGCATGAAATCACATCACAGTAGGTAACTTTGGGGGCACTCGGTCCTTTAAGGGAACCGAAGAAGGGAACCTCGAATGATGACGGTGAGACTAATGAGATATCCCGGCTCGGAAAACAACCGTTTCCTTCGATTACACGCTGAAGGTGAGGCGAGGTTGCTCATCCCCAGACCTCCAATGAGCATCTCCATCTTCAAATATTGGTTTGTTTGGGTTTCGGTTTCAAACCTGCTCGCTCGAGCCCCTCACAGCCACCAGCCTTCACATAACAAAGTACCTATATACTCAGAAATGAGAAATCATTCAAAAGCAAAAAATATCAAAGCATAAATAACAAAATGAAAGAGATAGATGGTACAGTCATCTGGCAACTAACTGAATCCAAAAGTCACGAGACATCGATGACTAAGCTTTGTGAGCTCCTTGCGACCACACCACGACATCAAGAGATGACCCCGACGAGAAAGACAAACGAAAATGTATCCACAGTCTGGCCATTGGGCCATCTCAACGCCCGAAAACTCTTCGCCGACCGCTGAACTCACCGAATTCCCTCACATTGAAGATAATCTCTCGCGACAAGAGGCGATAATTTGAAGGAATGCCATTTTTGGCTCATTACATGCCGTCTTTCGCATTCCATCATGAGCAGCCCTGACGGGACATTTTGACTTGAACAGTATCTTACTACTCGTAGTATAATCTATTTAGGTTTCTCGCGAGATGAAATTTGCGTCAGTTTTCTTCAGGCCCGTGTGGCGCCTAATCCAAGGGGCAAACCATGAATAACTGAAATTATCGATGCTACCGTAGGCTGCGACAAAAACGACGTGTCTAACAACCATCCGATCAGCGCACGTCTTCCAAGCCACGGGCGGATGGGTGCCGACATCACACATAATAACGAATTCGGCATTTTTTGCATCAAGTCAAATGATTCAACAATCGTTCGCATTATCCTCCGGATCTGTCTAGCATTTTCCCATCGTGATTGTAATTGTACATCAATATACGCGCCGCCAAACCTGATGCGCTTCAATACCAATCCTTTTCCATAGCGTTCCATCCTCGCTATTCCGTAACGCCAGCGACGCCAGAGTCGCTTCTTGATAAAAAAATATAATAAAGCCTGAATGAATGCCCATGCTCGTTCTGAGAGCATATGTATGTCTGACTGACAAACCTGAGTTGTATATCAACCTAAAACGCCTTCAACTTCTCGTGCTGTAGTAAAACAATCTCTGATATCAGAGCAAAATAAAAATGCGGCAGCCAAAGAGGGACCGTTATGAGGCGGCTGTAATAGCCAGAGGCACCGGCGATGAGGCGTGGTTGCTGGGGGCGCTCTGCATCTCAACGTCGTTACCCATGTTGCTGTTACTGTTGCTAGCACTGTTGCTCTCTTGGCCGTTCTCCTTGTTCTCCTTGCTGCTACCCTCGGCGGATGCGACAGCAGAGTCCTCGGTGCTGGACTCGGGAGCCTTCTTCTGGGGTGCCACCCAGCGAGGAATCTCCCATGTAACACCTGTGAAGCTCTTGAGTTGGAACCCTCCCTTGGCCCATCTGCGACAAGGCTTGCCAGAACGGTCGAGGGCGCGAAGGCCGGCGTTGATAGCTCCTTGATTCGCCTTGGGTCCAAGTTTGTGGCCTCCAGCAGGCTTGGAGCCAGAGTGATCGATCGTTCCGTCTTCCCTGGAAGTTACAGTTAGCATCATGTCAATGTCGGAATGCAGGAGGTCTGGAAAACTTACAGACGAGGCTTCTTCTTGGGGCCAGGCTTTCCTCGAGGCTTGGGAATGCCATCTATCGTTCCGTTGGCAGCGGCAGCAGATCGTTTGACACCCTTCTTCTTTGGTCCCTCGGTGGGCGGTCCCATGGCCGAAGGGGCGGGTGTTCCGTTGGCAGGAGTAGCATCGGGGACAGGAGTAGCGGCGTTTGAATCCGTAGCATTGTCGCCATTTGTGTTGCTGGCTGTTGGTTGCGAGCCAGAAGCAGACGCAGCATCAGTAGGCGAGTCGGCCTTGGTTTTGATGTCCTTGGCAGGAGATTCCTCCTTGTCGGAATTGGGCGCGATCAGAGCACGTAGCTTTTCGGGCGACACCTTGCGGGTAACAATCAAGCTGGCCTTGGTGCTTGACTTGCGTCGCGCGTCAGCGGATTTGGCTGGAGGAGCCATGGCGATGAGATCGAAGCGATGAAGAGCTGGTCGTGGTGGTGAAGAATTTGTTGGTGATGTGGGATGTGGTTTGTGATGTTGCAGCGACGGGAGGTGATGGAACAAGATTATGGAAAGGAGCAGGTTTTGAGGAACAGACTTGTGACGGGAGAGGCGGCAAATAACCAAAGACCCGGTGGTGATCCCGTGGTGGAAAGGACGTGGTCAGGGGTGGTGGGCTTTTGGGGCTTGCGTGGAGCGTCTGTGGTAGTGGTAGTGGGAGATTTTATTAGGAGGAGGATGGCTGGGCTGAGCTGAGCTGAGCTGAGTTGCGAGCGAGCGATCACAGACGTACGTCAGGGCAGCGGATTCAAGGTGGTGATGATGGCGATGGGTTTTGGTTTTCGGGTGGTGGAGGATGAAAAGGAAAGGAAATGACAAAAGCGCAAAAGGCTTGTCTTGCAAAGTTGGGGTCTGTGTTTTGTTGTCATTTTTGATTTTGGATTCTGGTGCTGGGGCCGAAGGCGGCGCACAAGGAGAGGAAAAATCGGTTGGGTTGGGTTGGTTTGATTTCCCGCGTTTCTTCACACTCACTCATCAGAGCAGTAGCAGTGGCAGCGGCAGAGACGAACGACTTGGGGATTTCCAGGCCAGGTCCAGGTCCAGGTCCCGCCCCAGTCAAGTCCGTCAGTCCAGCCAACCCGTCTGATCCGTTACCCGATTAAGTTTAGCGCCACTTCTACTGCATGGCAGGGAGGTCGCTTCTTTCCAGCCAATCACGGCCCTGGCATGTCCTCAATCTCTCCCAAATCATTCTCGAATTCTCTTGTTACTGTACCGTAGTTATTCCACTCCTCCCAGCCGAGTGAGCGACTCAGTGAGCAAAGCCCTTTCAATCCAAGCTCCCATGGGCCCTTCATCACCCTTCAGCTTCCGAAATGCCCCTACAACGCATCAGTCATGATGACCACATATTTTAGCTGACAGAGAGGCGCAGTTTTCATTGCCCGACTCGCAGAATAACCATTTAACCACCCGATATACATAATTTTACACTCGGCTTCATGTTGCGATGCTCTGAAATGCTCACCATGACCCCGATCAATTTTGGCACACATACAAATACAGGCCACACGTGCAATAACGAGTCGAGACAAAGGGACAAAGAACACCATTTACGTTTATCCCTTTTTATTCTCCTCATCGAGTCCCATTTTCGTGATAACCCTCCCTTACTTAGCCTGTGATGACGGCGCAAAACCAACACAAAATGGGGGCTGTCAATGTCACTCACTCCTCGCCTCAATAAGCAAGCCCCTGCAATAATCAGGGTGGCGGAACTCTACGATTCAATGCACCTGAATGACTTGGCATTGCTTTTTGCAGCTCAAGACTCTCTAGCTCGTGATTTCACGTTTCATTCAGCGGTCAACAGGCCTAACTTTAAGACATGAGTTCCTGGTGCATTTGATCGTCAAATGCCTCACATTTCCTCGGACGCTCATCACTTTACAGCTCAATACAGCTCGCACATCCCCCCAAATAACAGACACTCCGCGTGGTTGCAGTTGTTTGTACGTGGCAACCTCCGGTGCAACCGAGATGGACAAAGAATCCCGACCGAGAAATTACCTGACCAAGCGTCGCTGTAGCTTTTGTCACGACTCCGCCAAACAAATCGTGTGTCTACCTAATTTTGACTTCGTCATCCGATGATGCACCATAGGAATTGCACATTGCCTCACATCCCCGCAGCGGTCAACATGACGACTAAACTGCCTCAGCAACGATATCAAGAATGCCAACATCAACGTATCAAGGTGCCACAAAACCATGGCTCTGGTTCTTTGAGGGTCCTTACAAGAAACCTCCAAGGCGGTTTTTTTTTCGTACTGTCTATTCATCACCAGGAATGAAGCACGTCCTTGCTCCGAAGTGAAACAACAGCTGATGATCCATTGTATGCTCGCCCGAGACTGAGACAACATGACAATCGTTGCTATCACGATAGTTGGAATGCGTTGCTCCCCTACAACTTGAAGCCCATGGCAAAGGTATATTACGGGAAGCCTGTCGAGGCAATGATTGAAGAAACACAACACATTTATTATTATTCAGTTTTTACTATCAAGCCGACACAATGATACGAATATACATACTTCTTTGTCTCTTACCTTGCCTCCTCCTCACCACCCCGTTCACCCATGCTGCGCTGTTACCTCGTCTCAAGGCTTCATTTAAACTGCCAGGTGCAGTCTTTCATGAACCAGTGGTTAGATCTTTCAAGGTGGTGCCTTTCAAAGACCCTTCTCAGGAATCTCATCATGGGCATGGAGTTCATCACACCCTCGGTCTGGTGAAACGCCTGGTTGAAAACCAAGGTGACATGGTCGAGGTTACTGAGGAGGCTCTTCAGGAACTGCTACTTCATATCAACAAGCTTCATGAGCAAGTGAATGGCATGATGCCATCTGGTGCACCGGACAGACAGCCTTCTCGTGAAACAGGTGCCTCATCTGGGGGTCAGCCTGGTCAATCACCTGGAAATTCTTCTGGGGAGTCTTCTGGTCAATCACCTGGAAATTCTTCTGAGGAGTCTCCTGGTGAACAACCAGAACTACCTGCCCCCTCTACCCAGGGTGAAGATCCCGAACCGGGCGATGCCTCTATCCCATCAGAAGTTCCTGTGGTGTCTGAGCCCTCTCTACGACCCCCGTTGCCTTCACAGACAGACGCAGCAGCTGTTATCGAGCCCACAGTTCCCGGTGCACCAGGTCAACCAGATGCATCACAGACCGACGAAGTTAACAGGCAAGGAAACACAGACTTGGCTGTGCCAGCTGCGAATCCCACTCAGATAGCGAACAGTGAATCTGCTAATCTGCCTCTCGAGACCCAAATCGAAAGTTTGCCTACTGATGGGGCTGCTGATGGTGCCGCCGAAGTCTTGACTGAGCCTTCAGACAGTTTTGTAGAGGAGGGTGTCATCCAGTCTGGTGATCTTCCCAACAATGCTGTCGTTCAACCGACAGGCGAAGTTCAAGCTTCAGCTGGAGCACAACTCGGCACAGCACAAGAAGTCAAGCCTACTGAGAAACCAGAGGATGAAGAATCTAATTCTCCTTCTAATGGTCAAGATGCTGAGGAGGCTGGTGCTGTCCCAGGGGGTGCATTTGTTGAGAATGCCGATGGTGTTATTCAGACGCTTTCAGGCGATGTCACTCCCGTCGGACAAGCTGGTAGTGGAATACCTGAGGTAACTCAGGCGCCATCTCAAGTTGCTGCTGCTGCTGTTGATGATGATGATGAGTGTATTGACGAAGTAAGTGGTCTTCCCATCGCACGTCGAAACCCTAACTGCACACCAGGTAGTGGCCAATCCGCAAACGAGGCAGCACAGGACACAACGATCTTCGTATCTCTTGTTCCTACCCCAGAAGTAGATCTCTCTCAGCAACAGACAGGAGAGCCCCCTGCAGCTAGTGCCGAAGAAGCGGTCCCGGCATTGGAAACAGGAGCCATCTCGACTCCAACTATCAAGGCCGAAGACTCTCGGAAGCTCGCAGCACCAACATTACTCTCAAGCCCTGCCGCCGGCTCCGGACCTTTGCCATCAAATACAGCACAGGATATGAGCCTGAGAACTATTGTCTCCACATCAGTTCTCACAAGGTCTTCGACTATTCTAGCAACCACTACACGCACCGAGTTCGTTGACGCCAATGAGCCCACTCGATCTCTGAAAGCGCCCGGTCATGTCTTCAAGGAGGACGAAAACACAGACTCAAACGCAGCGCTCAACAAGAATGGAAAGCTTGCTATGGAGGAAAGTGACGAGGAGGAAAGCACGCCAGGTACCAAAATCAAGGAGCTAAATTGTACGAACACCACTGACAATTTGATAGAAGCCCCCGGTGGAGGAACGCCTCTCGCAATGGAGACTAGGCCCATCCAGTTCACGACTACAACCACCATCAGCCTAAGCCGTGTGGGCACTGTTACAACACCTAAACCCACACAAGAGCTTTCACCTGACTCTCAGTTTACCGAGGGCATCGATGAGGCATTAGATGCAACTCCAGCTAGCGGGTTCAGGACTATTCCGAGATCGTCGGCTAGTTTGGCGGAGAAAGAACAGGTGTAAACACATACGATCTGTTTTAGGGGGGGTACACGACTTTGATGATGTTTTTGTTTGCAAGTTTAGAATGATCACGATGGATTTATGTTGAACGACGGCCTCTGATCTGGCCCATTGCCCGCTGGAGTTTTAATACCATTTTATTGCAACACCACACCATTGAAGAACCTATATCAATATGATTTGGAGTAGTTAAATGTGAGGTCAACGCCAGAGGTCTAGAGACATGAGAAAGATCGTATGCAATCATATTTGAGGAGACACAGTATCAGCTCATGTTCATGCCATGTATCATGACAGCCTTGCCATGCGAGAACCAAATCATAGCAGGCTGTGCTTACTCAACTCTTCGTCAGACTTAAACCCGAACATAAGCAACCCCTTCCTATATCTCTACTCGCAAAAGATGGTCCTCGTAAGATTTAGTATGCACTCAAGTTACCGGAGTTAAATAACTCGGGAATAGCATGTGCTTCCTTTCATCTCGATCTGCTGCAGCCACTTATCATGCAGCCAGCCTACTTATGCCAGATAAACGACACAACTGCAGTTCTTGAATAAAGTCAAACTATCCACAGTAAAAAGAAAAGGCCAATTTAATTCTCCTGTGCGCATTTAACTCTGAACTGCCCATTGCGGGTTTTATACCGAGTTGGGCTATGTCATGTAAGCACTTGTGCCTCAAGCCCCATTGTAACGGTTCCCTCTGCCACGTTGAGATGGGCCTTTGTTAAAACACCTAAAAATGTGCCTGGTGAGGCTGACCGACTTTCAACCAAAAAAGGACCAATAATACTCATCTAGTGTGGCAGGTCACAAAGAATGGACGGTCAAGGGTCTCTATTGTCGCTCTCCGTCGCATGTCGGCGAAGCGTTCTTATTAGTCTTACATGCATAGACCTCTCTCGAGTCTTGGCTCACACCCTACTCTTTTTCTTTGTTCAACTACCTACGTCCTTTCAAATCATTCACTGATTCGTAGTATCGTGGCTGCGAATAGAGACAGCCGTAAGAGAAAATAAACCAGACGAGATGCGACAATGAATCCGGCAAATGATTAATCAAATATCACATACATATGCCGCTCACACAATGAGGCTCTTCGGCTCCCTCCTCCTCTTTATGCCTCTTACTCTCGCGCATAACCCGCGGCAGTATGAGGCACTTCAAGCTGCTCCCGGCGACCTCATTCCTCGTTTCTTTATCGATCGCTCGTTTCCTTTAGCCAAGCGCGCAGGAGACTGCGGTTCGGGAAATCATAACTGTAAGCCCACGATGCCATGGAGCCGCCCACGGACATGACACTCACCTATGCGACAGGCTTAGAGATTGGGTTCCCCAATGATTGTTGCGACAATAACTCTTACTGTTACATCAACCGAAAGGGCGATCCAAAATGCTGTGCGATAGGCTCCAACTGCTCCAGCGATTCTCCATGCAGCTCGAACGCTTACTTCTGCACCCGCACCATCACGGCGAGCGGAACTACCACTACACAACCAGGCTGCTGCGACCGCAAGTGTCCAAGGACGAGTCTTTATCTTTGCCCGAGTAATCTCGGTGGAAACTGCTGTGGTTACAACTCTGAATGCCGCGCCGGTGGAAATTGCGCCTCTACAAGGCCTGCCTCGAGAACCGATCTGCTCTCGCCTATACCTTCAGGTTGCACCACCGCTCAGCATACGTGCTCAGATGGGCCAGGTTGTTGCGACAACGACCAGGATTGTACTCAGGTCAGCGGCGTTGGGTACTGTGTCCAAGCTACGCCGACAGAAAGCGGCGTCACAATTATTGATGACGATAGTGATAGCGAGTTGTCGGACGGCGCAAAGGCTGGCATTGGCGTTGGTGTCGTTGTAGGAGCGAGTATTATCATCGGCGGGTTCACTTGGATGTGTTTGCGCAAGCGACGCGAACGAACTGCATCAAGACCCTCGGCATCGGGTGAACCAGATAACAGCGGCCACCCACGCGATGCCATGACAGACATATCAGGAAGCCATGCTCGATCAGGCTTGACTCAAGATTACTTTGGTCCAGACCCAGCGGTAGGTCCATATACGGAGCAAGCAAGCTCACGAGTTACTTCACCTGGAAGAGATGGTGCTGTGCCGATGCACGCACAATCGCCAGGTGATATTGCGGCGCCCGTCGAGATCGGTTCAACAACCAGGGACGGTAGTGATCTTCTATCGCCCATGTCCAGTCCGAGTGTATATCAGACACCCCTTTCCGAAACGATAGACGGTCGATTCGAGCTATATGGTAACGAGTCAGCCATAACCCCAGACCGTCCGTTATCCATCGTTCCAACGCCGCCGCATAGTGTAATGGGAGATAATGCTACACGACGAGAGAAATAATGCAAAGGAGAAATTCAAACGTTCTATTCGTTTTGTTTACTTAAAAACGCCCAGCCAGTTCATTCGTGCAAAGAAATCATCCAAATCCTCAATATCCTCCGAATCAAACAAACAATTATGTGCGCCGAAGTTATTTCTCAGAACTCCACGCCAAAATAAAATAAAGCAAAGGGGCGCCGCCTGATATTCCTTACAACGCCACTGTTGAATAAGATGTGATGGGAAATATGAAAAGAAAACAGTGACATCGGCGATTGTTGTCATTCCAGCTGCGTTTAGCAGACAACACCACCGAAGGGTGCGCAGTTTCGGAGATCCTTGACAAGATCCTCCACACTGCTCAGATGCTGGCTCAGCAGCTCCTGCTTCTCTTCGGTGGTGAGATGGATGTCGCCCTCGGTCTCGGAACCGGAGCGCTTGCGGCGTGAGTCGGCATTGAAAGCACCAGCGAGCTTACTTGGGCTTCGCTGAAACATGCCGGGAACACTGTCGCGCTGGTCGGCTCGTGGGATAGAGGGAATCTCGGGCATGAGATAGAAGTAGAGGAACTCGACAAGTTTGAGCTTGACCTCGCGGGCTGTGGATCGCGACTTGAAGAGGGAGGTGACTGTGAGAAGGCCATCAAGGCTTTCAAAGGTACGGGTGTTGATCGGGGTGTCGATAAGGGCAGTGACGAGTGTGAGAAGAGTCGCGGATTGGATCGCAGGGCAGTTATACGGCTCAAGAAGGTCGAGGAGAAGCTATATATAATGTCAGTTTGTGTTATTTAGCGGCAGAGCGAGTGTCACATGCGTTCATGTTTTGTTCTCGAGCAAAGAGTGACTTGCTGGGAGGATGCAACAGCAAAACTCCTTGAATAAGATCAAGAGAACTCAAGATCAAGAGATCATTTCCACCATCAGCACCCTTGGCCATAAGTCGATCGAGAGTGCCGATTAGGCGCATCGCAACGTTCCATTCGAATCCTTCTTGCAGCTTGAAGAATTCTCGAAAGGCCGGGTCTTGAGAAAGCTGGGTGAGGTCCTTTTGAGGTGGTGTTGACCCGTCATTTCCATCATCATCTGGATCTCGACCTCGATGCGGGCGGTCGTTTCGAGAGTTTGCTTTTGAGAGGCAGATCTGGGCCAAGAGACCTTCGACCTGTCGAAGGCCCTTGCGAACTTTTGGTCCGTCGTACGACGAAAGATTGTCGAAGGCGAGAGACAGAAGAGACTCCATTGCGTATGTGTTAGTGGGAGACTAAAATGAATGTATGCCGATGGTGACGGGAAGATTGTTTGATTTGATCTGATGCGACTGTGGCTGATGCTTTTAAAAGAGTGTTTAATAGTACATTTATCGGTGACAACAAGAAGAATGGTAGAAATAAAAACTCGGTATCGCAATAGCAGCGCTTAGAGTGACCGATCTGGAGCCAAAGCAACAGTCGAAGAAGTGGAAATGGAGGATCGCCGTTGGGTTGTTACTGTAAATGACTACTACTCTGTGTACATATCACCAAACAATCAGACGAAGTGGAGCTATCGGCACAGCAACGGTCGAGGGAAATTCCAAGGATTTAAGGGTCACCAGCTGACAAGTGGGTGGGTATGGTCTGGGGTTACAGGGGATTACAGGGGATATGCAGCTAGGATGACGCTAACGTGGGCTGTCAACTGTCATCTGCGCCGTTGGTAAAGCAATGTCTCCGTAACTACGTAGTAAGTGTACGTGGAGTTTGTTTGTAAATGATATGAGGAATGGAGTTAGTGAAGAAAGCGGTGACTTCAAGTATTAGTTCAAGTGTTTTGTTCAAGATGGGAATGCTATCAAGTTGGCGAGCAGAGACGATCAATTGTTTACACAGCAACAAGGACTAGCACATCCAGCACGTACTTTAAACCTCAGAAAGGTCATGGTATGTTTCATAGGTAACTTCATACCGGTTCTTCCGATCCAGTGGTACCCTAAATTCTACAAATACAAATTAAACATTTCATAATGCATTTCTTCTTCGGCTATTCAAGACGTCTCAGCCATGAGTGCCTCTGATTCTATCGGCCGAGGATCCAGCCCATCTCGGCCGGTTCTCATACGAGAACCTGGTTGGTGACTTGACTCAATATAAAATACATCTGAATGAAATATATATCTGGTGGGATTGGATTCTATTATATTATGGCTCATTTAGCTTCCTGCCCATTCTTCATTGAGTGAATGGAATGCGGGGATCCTTGTAGTTGAGCCTTTCTTAGAGACCATGTTCCTATATCCAAGTCAGTCACGTCAATGATTTCACATGGCAATACAATCTATAGGTGCATAAGTCAATAGCCGTTTGAAGGAATATAATCTCAATAAAATCCTAATAAGTCACTGTTGGACATCATCGTCCGACCGACGCAAGATTGCCCGCACAGCTTCATCCACACCAGAAGCCGTCACAGTTGGCTCCAGACCTAATGAGCCTCCCAGAGTATCACTCCATCCTTTACCCTCTCGGTCAATCCATACACTTCTAAGTCCAACGGCCGTTGCACCCACCACGTCAAACGCATTGGAGCTCACCAGCCAGAGTCTATCAGGCTGCGATTCCAGTCCTGCCGTCTCAGCCATGAACTTGTACGTGCGTGGATCTGGCTTGAAGACTTTGATCGAGTCGATGCTGACGAGTTTCTGGTGCGGAAACACTTTTCTCGCTTGCAACAAAGATGGAGATGTGTCGAGTGACGAGGTGATCATGGCCTTGGTGCCATTGGAAAAGATGTACGGTTCAATTGATGGATCGTCTGCTAACGTTTTGAGTGCCTCATCCACATCTTGGAAAGTATCGAGGCCATTGTATGCTTCCATGATGTGTTGTTCCTGCTCGGAAGTGAGCTCAACGCCAACCTCTTTGGTAGCCTGACGAAATGACCATCTTGTAAGGTCACTAAATGAGCGATATATGCCTTCATTCATTATTAGTCAAGGCTTTAATTCAGTGCTGGCCTTTATTTACCCATACTATTGGCTCGCCATGTAGACTCAAGCTGGTATCGTCTCGCGAGAGCTGCAATCGATTGAGCTTTGTCCTGTCCGTATAACTTTGCCAGCTCTCCTGATATCGATCCAGTGGAGAGAAGAGTGCCGTACAGGTCGAAAGCAATGACTTTTCGTCCCATTATGGCGGTTTATCAAAAAATGAAAGAATGATTAATAGGTAGGTACATAGTTGTAACAGAGGGGTTCGTGATGGACAGTAAGAATTTCCGAGGTTAAGTGTGGATGCTCACATAATCATCCTGGATGTACGAGCTAACTTGGTTCATGAACTGTATCAGATATAACTGCTAAAGAAAATAAATAGATTCAATATATATATTATGAGTGAGAATGAAAAAAGCATGCATGTACAGCTTCCTCTATATACATGCAATTTGTTTAAGCACATCCTGAACTTCCTCATAACTCTTAGAAGAATAAAGATTCAACTACCATCTCCTCAAAATCTTGGGAAATTGTTCTGAGCATTAACCTAAATTATATCATTATTCGAGTATTATCTACAGGCGTTATATAATATACTCAGGCTCCCGTACAACAAACGTACAATCTCACGCAGCCACTGCGGTACCCGAACTCCTCGAGCTACCCAAATAAGACCAGACACTATTCGTCCGATCACCAGGGTTATTATCAGCCTGCTCCTCGTCCTTTTCCCTAGCCTCTCTCTTTTCCTCTGTGGGCGCAAACTTACTCCTGATTCGAATCTGCTTGCCGTATCTGTAGAACAAAAACGGGATGATGGCCAGGACTGTAGCAAGACCGCCAATAAGACTACCACCGCCACCAATACCAAGAGCGTCAAACATCTGGGTAGTGAAGAGAGGCGCAGCGGCTCCACATGCTGATCTAGTGATGGTGTTTGCTGCAATGGCAGATGCTGCATACATAAGATACACGTCCACGAGGTATGATAAGTAGGCAACGAAGATGAGCATCAAGGACGTCGCTAGAAACGTGCCCGCTAGTGTAGGTGCGATCCAATGTACAGAGCTGAGAGAGATAAAGTTAGTTTGTATTCTGATGGAATACTGAAGTGTCAAGGTATGTGGAAACATCCCTGAATTTGAACGGTGACTTACTTATACTCAGCCGTCCAGGCAAACCAGAACATGGTCACAGCAAATCCCACGCCTCCAATCATTGCCAATGGCAATCTATCTTCTGGTTCCATGTTCTTACCCCCTTTCTCGATCTTCTTCTTACGGATGTGAGTATCGATTAAAACTATACCACCACCAATGCAGGCGCCTACAACAAGGTCAGTATGAATCCAATACAACCATGGTAACAAGGGAAACTTACCAACAACGGTTCCAATCAATGGAAGCTCTCCCACACCACTGTTCCAGCCTCTACGTTGCTGGAACACTATGGGGTAGATGCTGAACAGCATATACAACAAGGTGTAGACAACTGACATATAGATGGCACAGAGGAGAGATATTGTGTCGAAGAGTATGATCCACGGCCGGGTCAAGGCGATTTTGTAAACCGCTTTCACCGTACGATCACCTTCCTCAGCCCGAGCCTTGACGTTTTCATATCCGGGTATCTTTGCCTTGCGAATCCTTCGAGCTTTCTTGAGAAGAATTGTGGGAGCGTGTGTCTCAGGGATGGTCAACATGACGAGGGCTGTTGCACCACCAAGCCAAAGCAGGACATAGAAGCTCCAACGCCAATCCTTCTTGAGTTCGAGGAAGCCTGCAATGACAGGACCTAGCGCGGGACCAATCCAAACCATGGCAGCGAATCCAGCCATGGCATTTCCGCGCTCCATCGGTGACCAGAGATCGGCGAGGACACCAGGTGAATTGCTAAGGGGCGCAGAGACAAAGGTTCCTGTGAGGAAACGGCCGACGAGAAGAGCGCCAAAGTTAGGCGCCCAGGCACATAGGAAGTTGAAAATTAGATAAAGCGTAAAGGTGATATAGAAGACCCATCGTCGTCCGTACAGTTCACTCAGGGGTGCGAAGATGAGCGGCCCAGCGCAGTAACCCAGCAGGAACAGGGTAATAGTGAGGCCTGCTACTAGTTCGGATACATGGAAGTGCTTTGATATGGATGGAAAGCAACCACTTGGTGAACTCGACGCAAAAGTGGCATTAAGGACGAGCAACACGGCTGAGATTGTAATAGTCGCTCGTCGAGCTGTGGACCAATTCTTGGGATTCTGAATGTCACCGGGTGGGAAATCAACGTAACCATCCTCATTCAAGTACGGAGGATTTTCTTCCTCAAGTTGTTTAGTTCGATAAGGCTTATTGTTGGCCCTTGAGAAGATGCGATGTATGGGATCCATACTGATGGTAGAATAGGATGACACCCGAACTCTTGGCAGAGAGAATCAAGACTCATATTTATATTCCATCCGGCAGAAGCTATCACATATTTAGTATCAACTAGGAAATCGCGGCAAGTCGATGACATTATTATTCTTGTTGCAGCGACTTGGTGTTCAGAGATCGGGAATAATTAGAAATCAGGTCTAAGTCCGTTCTGATCTTCATCCAACATGACCACTTCCGCTTGACTGTCGTCGTCATGGGTTGGGTGTTCTTATTATACGATAGGTCGACGGCAATTGCTAATTCGACTAACGTTGAGAGCTAAAGGGCGGTTCGGCTCTCGCGTTTCGGAGATCTTGTTGCCGTATGACAAATGTTTCGGCCGACTGGAGACCGTTGTCGCCATTATGGCGTTGAGACGGTTGCGTGGTGAGTGGTGAGCGGGGGATAGTACGAGATTCCTGAGCTGGTGTTAGTGTTGTCAATTTTATTAAATGGTGTGCATGGTATGGTCATGAGCAGAGGTGATGCTCCACAGCCAAGGTGTCAACTAGTTATTGTCCTTTTCTATGTAATAAATACACGACAAGAGATCATCACGATCTGCATGTCACTGGATCAAGTGTTGGAGTTCCCGGTCCAGCCGAAAGATATTTGAGACTTGAGCTGCGACTTGAATGAAACAAACATGACAGAGACAAAACAATGACAGTGGTGACCTGTTACCCAACTCAAACATTGACGTGATGGTCCCGGGTAGCTGCACCCAAATTAGAAAGGACAGGGGGTTTTCCCAACATGATGTGACCCCATTGATCAGCTCTTTATTGCACCCTGAATTTTCATGTGAAATCTAGAGTTATCTGGCGAGATCTCAGGGTGAAAACGTGGTCCATGACAGCGTGAAACCAGGGATGGACTCAACGTGTTCGTCTTCGCCTTGTTCCTCAATTAACAGGTGAGCATGGGCTCGCGAAGCCCTGATCTTACTATGGGCCGAGGTGGTATGTTTTATGAGCCATCGTATCGAACTCCTTTCATGGCTGTAAGATGAGAGTTGGTGTTAGATAAAGGGAGAGTTTTCGCACCGAATAATATTTTTGTCTTTGTTTCATCTTTTGCCTCACGCACGCTACGATACTAACTGTTGATTGCTACTGTAAGTTTGTCTGTTCTTTGTCCACCTATTAGCCACCACGACAGTTACAATCTTGTGCACCTACACCTAGCTATAGATCTTTCTCTATCTACACGTCTATCAACTATAAACTGACTGGTTTTCTTACTAGATACCTACCTACCGATCCTATCCTAACTATCTTGCTCTCACCGACAGCTCATTTCATATCTGTGGGACTCAATATCACGGACAACATCACAAGGTATGAATAAATGCCACCTCTTACCTACCTACGTCAATGTGCCTCCCAGATGCAGCTCTTCGGGCTAAATGACCTGATCTGACTGCTTTGGGTGTCAATTGATCCCCCCGCAAATGGACAATCCTACTTCGATCTGATTTCCTGCTTCTCCCCCCTGGCAAGGCCCATTTTCCCGCCGCTAGCCCCTCTCCCGCTCTCAACAACAAAGGCAGGGCAAGGAAAGCAAAGCTGCATTCCCGACTCGGAGCTCCTGTCCCTTCTATTCGGCATTAGCTTGTTTGTTACAGAGCCCCTGAAAGAGGCGCGGCCCTGTATCAAGCACTTCACATGCCATGGAGGGTACCTGTAGTTCGTGTTGCGCCCAGTGTACAGTAAGATGGTGGTGTCGTGCGTAGGACGAACACGTACCTAACCCACACCCTCTATCACAAGATAGAGAGAGTGAGAGAGCTTGAGCTTCGCCCTTCAGGACTCCAGCTCTTAAACTGGATGGCTGCAGCCTGCAGGACTTTACCCCTTGCTATTCAGCACATGCGCAATTGGATTGTGTACCTATATTATCCACATTTCAAGCAAGCGTACCTAGGCACGGATTCAACTCTATGACCCTTCTATCGTCGCATCAGGCAGGCTTAGACATGTATCATCTGGATACTCAATGACGTCGACCACTTATAGATTCACCCGAACTTTCCGATAAATACGATTAGCTATTGTTCCACGAGACGAGACAGCACAGAACAGCACAGAATAAAATAACACGTACACGACACTCATTCATTCACTATTTCGCCCCTGTCCCTCAGAATCGCACAGCTTCGACCAATACTCCAAATATCTTCAACGGCGTCATCGATTACCCGCCGAAACCGACCCCTCCCTCCTTCTCAGCCTCACCTCACACGGATCTTATTTAATACCTACCCCAAAAATTTAACACGCATGATCCCCGCGGCCGACCCCATCTTCTCTCTCAACCCCGAGGCCTTGCCCCCGTCGGCCCTGCACATGCTGTCGCTGTCGCCAAAGGCAATGGAGAAGATGTCTTCCCTCTACAACCCACTTATGTCTCCCAACGCAATCCCCCCTCGCACCTCGAGCAGCGGCGTCTCGACATCGATCAACACGACCCCTACAAAACCCGCTCTGCGCCCCGTCCCAGAAGGCGACTGGCTGGCCCAAAAGCAACTCTCTCCCAAGGCAAAGGCGCAGCAGCCGTCAAACGCTGGTTACGGCGTCATGCAGGCTCCTAATCCGCCCCCCGACCCCGATCGCTACGCACACGAGGATCTCGATTTCACGGCCAAGCGATCTTGGAACGGCGAGAAGGAGAGCGTCGTTCGCGGTCCTTACGACTATGTCATCAGCCATCCCGGCAAAGACTTTCGCGCCCAGCTAATCGGCGCCTTCAATGCCTGGCTCGACGTGCCTTCGCCAAGTCTCGAGGTCATTACCCGCGTCGTTGGCATGCTTCACGAGTCTTCGCTCCTCATCGACGATGTACAAGATTCGTCCGAGCTGCGCCGTGGCTTCCCCGTCGCACACAACATCTTTGGTGTCGCCCAGACCATCAACTCGGCGAACTACATATACTTTGTCGCTCTACAAGAGCTGCACAAACTCAACAACCCAGAGCTAATCAACATCTTTTCCGAGGAGCTCGTGAACCTCCACCGAGGTCAGGGAATGGATCTGTTCTGGCGTGACACTCTCACGTGTCCTACAGAGGAGGATTACCTCGAAATGGTCGGCAACAAGACAGGCGGTCTGTTCCGTCTTGGTATCAAGCTGATGGCGGCCGAGGCCAACGGTCCTAGTCCAACGGACTGTGTGCCCCTCGTCAACCTCATTGGTCTCATCTTTCAAATCCGCGACGACTACATGAACCTGTCGTCCAAGGAGTATAGCCACAACAAGGGAATGTGCGAGGATCTGACCGAGGGCAAGTTCTCGTTCCCCGTCATCCACAGCATTCGCTCCAACCCTACAAATCTCCAACTCATCAACATTCTCAAGCAAAAGACCTCGGATGTCCAGGTCAAGCGTTACGCTGTCGCCTATATGGAGTCTACCGGCAGCTTCGAGTATACCCGCCAAGTTCTCAAAGTCCTCGTTGAGCGGGCTCGCAAGATGGCCGAGGACCTTGATCAAGGCCGGGGTAGCACCAAGGGTATTCAGAAGATCCTCGATAAGATGGCCATTCCATGATATTAGTAGGACCTGTGACCCTTTATTTTTCTCTTAGGGGTATCGCATTTGACGTGTTATGAGCGGAGCGCATATAGAATGTTCTGGCAGGAGTCAGAAATATCTGGCAGCACCCAATTTTGCGGATATAGGAGAGGCCTGTTTAGCATGATACCATCCATTGGGTTCGGGGGAGGTGATTTTACTGTCATTGTTGGATTTCCGGTAGACTTTGGTACCATACAATATAATTAAATGACCATGAATTAATAACCGATTATTTTTTCTCGTATTGACTCGTAACAAGTCATGACGCTCATTTCGAGCCCCAAGCGAATGCTAACTATCATGCCCACCACTCATCACCAACGCCTTGCAAAAACAACCAAACTCGAAAGTGAAACATTGTATTGAGGCCACGGAAGATCAATTTGGCTGTACTGGAGCAGCTTTGCGCTTGACCAGTCTGACCCATCGTCGTCGTCTCCAGTCTCCTCTCCGTCCACTGCCGTCTTCATTCTCCTCCCAACTTGGTGTTGCCTTTTGCTTCCCTTTCTCATTGGTAGGAACATCCACAACACCTGTGCGCTCACCTCGCTCATCCCATATATCATACACCCAACGCTCGCCTTCTGTCTCGACCTCAACGCCGGTGATGATGCGCTCCTCAACCCACTCGCGACTCCAGAGATCCAACGCCCACTTCTTCTCGCTCCATTCCCACGCCTCGGGTGGCATGACATCCTCAAAGAAGCGTGTGCCACGTGGTCTCTCGCCTGAGATACGAGGCTGTGATAACGGATCGTAGGGAGAAGGGCAGAATAGCCAGGGCTCCCACTCGCCACCACCAGATGTTTTGCGTTGTAGCTCAAATATTTCCACTTCGCGCGTTTCAGGGCTGGAATCGAGAATAACGTCGGAGCTGATCCAATTATCTAGCCATGTCCGAGCTTTGGCCTCTTGAGGTTGGAGACGCTCACGATGGGCTGCAGTAATGAGGCGTGCAACATGTGGATGGCCCATACCCACGGTGACCCAGCCGCCAATAAGGAATATGAAACGCCAGGGTAGGAGTTGGGCTGCAATAGTCATGAATAGGCCTCCAGCTGCAAGAAACAAAAACAGAGCTGAACTGAGGGCTTCATCACTGAAGTTTGTCACTGGCACAAGCAGGGCCACTACCTGGTCATGTCCCCGACTAAAGTCATCCATGCAATTCTGTAGATCACGCATATTCCGGAAGAAGTCCTTGCTGAGTTCCTTGACAGGCTTCACTGTCGCCGCAGGTGCCAGCGGTGGTCCTTGCGGAGAATATCCAACATTCTGTTCACTCGATAATGTACCCTTTGGTGGCGCTGGATGGCGGGCCAGGAACGCGGGGATGAAGACGCCAAGTAGCAGAATGGCGATGGGCAGCACAAAGAGAAGATACGGATCTAGACAGACAAAGGTGTAGACAGCGAGAAGGGATAGAGTATGCGATGCGCGCTTCCAGGATAGGATACGTTCGACGCGAGCCTGGAATTTGAAGACGACGCCTATTCGAGCGTTGAAGCGACGGAAGTTGTACGACATGGTAGTGATGTTAAAATTTGGTCTTTCGGTTTGAGTGGCTGTCTGTTCATCACCAACAAAGTGGACTTCGGTTCGGTCATTGCTATCAGAGGTAGGTATAACTTGCTGGAGAAGTCTATCATGACACCAGTCAGCAATGTCGGCATCAACAGCCTAAAGCTCAATATACTTTTCCACCAACCGGTCCTGCAAGCTAGCTTTTTGACGAATAGAAGCAAGCCCTCCACGCAAGCCCGTCTTTTGCGCAACAGATTCTGATTCGGCCTTTGTCTCGGGCGCCTTGGGTTCAGGCTTCTTGTCATCGTCATCATTATCATTATTGTTGGGACGTTGACTTGAGCTCCCGGGGGAGTCAAAAGTGCGCCCAGAGGCAAACATCTCTGCAGTGAAGTCGTCCATGAGGAGGAAGGGAGAGAGGGAGAAGATTTCAAGACATGGTGCAACTTCGGATAGTGGAGGTTTCAAGGGAAACTTCCCTCCCGCGTGGAGGTGCCACGGCACGATCGCGGGTGAGCATGTGATCTGAGTGACATCACCTTGGCCCGACGCTTGTGTTGCGTTAGCTAAGACAGAACCCGTGACAATAGAAGGCTTCTGGATAGAATGAGGGACGCAGAAGCTAGCCTCAATTTAGTAGCAGAACTCATTTGGGACCCAAAGACCATCTGCTGGCCACCCTCCATGACATTCGTGCTACAAAGTTGAGTTTACTGAACGATAGCTAGCGTGCCGCGGGCCGTGGCGCCTCTCAGCTGTGTGTGTGGCTGTTCATTGGAGAAGACAATGCAAATAGAGAGGTTTCCTCATTTGGTGACAGTCATAAGACTTCGCATTGACATGCCTGACCCAATAACTCTGTAAGGTACCTACCTAGGTAGGTATTGGCTCACATATTAGGAGGAAATGAGACCTTTAAGACCCTTCATATAAAATATCATAATTGTACGGAGTACGATGTACAGACTTACCCCACATTCACATCAACCTTGAATAAACCGAGACCCTCGTTATTTCGGTCATATTGCTAAAGTAGTGGAGGTATTCGGCACCTGTCCATCCATTTTGGTGGCACCTTTCAAGATGAATGTTTAGCCTACCTCATAGTTTGATTGTGTCATCCACTTTGAATCTCCCGGCCTGCTGGTTTCTGATTTACACTTAATATTATTAGGTGACACTCAGCTCAATGCACTTCAGACAAAGATAGATTGCCCGTGGCAACGGCAACTCACATACTACGTCGTATGCTAGATGCCAGATTGACTCTGTACCCTGCCTCCTGGGCCAGTCAGATGCTGTGTGCAGCTGTGACCATCCGGGATTACTCTATGTAGAACACGAAAAACAATAAACACGACTCGAGATGCAGGATCATCAGATCCTTGACGCTTGGCAGGACAACAATGCATAATGTACATATTGACAGCAGCAGCCTGCACACGTCAGGTTGATTGGTCCGGGAGAATGCGATGTCAATAATACAGATGCATCCGTATGGCCCTATCGGTTGACGATGCCTGAGAAAGGCCCTGCTGGGGCAAGTCGATGGGTCCTTGAAATTCCGAGACACGACTCATCAACCCTTGTATTCACTGATATCCTGGAACAAGATGCGAGTATTGAGCCTGGTTGCGAAACAGCGGAGCACCTTTCTTGTCATCGGCAGTGTGTCGAAACGGGCAACCTGTTGTTTCGCGAACCCTATAACTCGTATATATGATACCTACCTAAGCTCCGATGTCAACAGCCGATTACGGCCCAATACAAACATTGCATGTCAAAATGGGTAGCGCATCGCATCGCGCCAGTGCCCGTTGATGCGTCAACCAGTTCACGCGACTCGGCACCATGCGTGGATGGAACGGCTGGTAACATCGCGATACCGCTGTTAGTTATCCACAAACCATGCAAATCTTCCCCCAAAAATCACCGCTCATCGCTAGACAAAGACCAGCTGGCAAAGCAGGGGATAGAAGGACAGCCTGGAATGGGATGACGACAGAAGGCGACAAGGACACCCAGGATCATAAGTGATAGCGGCCTTGGCTCGGGTTTGGGCTGGCATTTAATTGTCACTGAAAGAATGTCTCATCTCTCTAATACGGGCAGATAATGATGATTGACGTTCCTTCATGTTCGAGGGAGGCTACCTAAAGTAAGGGGACCTACGTGACGGGATGAGGCAAGGTACCAACTGCACCTCAGTATCCGTAGGAGGCAGGTATGAAGGTTGCATCTTGAGACGATACATATGATGCATGCAGGAAATGCCCGATATACAGGTACCTTTCATCCACTTAAATGGCGGTAAAAGACATCTTCACGACCGGTATGGACCTCCACCTCTGCCCGCACCTAGGTAATTCAGGGACCAATCTCCTAGCTCGAATGGACCAATCATGTCATCTCTTGGCCGTGTCGAGGCCCACTACTCACTGCTCATTGTTAACCGTGAATGTAGGTTTTCACGAGGTCCCTTCCACTGTATGTATCAACCTCTCAGGCGCTATACTACCTACGTGATCCACTAAGCAGGCTCTCCCCCGTGCCCCCCCCCTAGCATGGAA